>CAEFZP010000361.1:0-275000 GCA_903064625.1 Mallotus villosus
TTTTTTTCTCAGATTCTGACTTTTTTCTCAGAATTCTGAGATTAAAGTCAGATTCCTGACTTTTTTCTCATAATTCTGAGATTAAAGTCAGAATTCTGACTTTAAAGTCAGAACTACGGGTACCTCTAAGGACAATCCTCCGTGGGAGAGACACTTTGCTTTATGCAGTAGGAGGAACCCACACGCAGAGTAGCCCAGTAGCCTTAGCCTACTTGTGCTAAAATGGCTTCACTTAGCGACTTCTTTGCGGGTTCGAGGGGTTCCAGAACAAGCCCATTTCGTTAATGGAAGACCAAAAGGTGAGTGAAACTGTAATATGTGTTGTTTTGGTGCCTGGAGTTGCACATGTTTGCTAATATGGTCTGACGAGTCAACGAATACATCGCGCCAAAAAATTCAACATATCGCCCAACCCTTTTAGCTAGAATAACTGCAAACGTACTGTGTGCATATCTTATAATGGGTCCATGTTAAATAAGGTGACGTGTGCAGGTGAGCAGACTACAGGTTAGCAGGCTACAGGTTAGCAGGTTGGGCAGGCTAAGAGACATGTCTGCGACTCTTGCTAACATAGTAAATAACCAGCGTTATTTACTAGCGTTTGCGATCAAGCGGTCAGTGCCGCTCATGTACTATTTACAGTGTGCCGCTGCTGATTTCTTCTTCTTTATGCAGTCTACTATAGCCACTCAGTCACTCACTTTCTCAACCACTATGGACGGAAAATGTATAGCACGAGTTTATTTGAGGAGATCGCAGGTGACCTACTCAATTAGAACAATTGTGACAGAAATCCAATATAATTGGAACAACTATACATAAAAATACTGTATTGTGTTAATCTAAATACTTACAAAGGCAGTTCCCTCCTAAAGTCAACGAGTATGTCAGTGTTGTTGATCCAAAACAGAACAGTGTTTGGATACTAGGTTACAGTTGTCTTTAAAATGATTTAGCTCCATTTCACCCCCATGTGATCGGGTCTGGCAGGTCAACCATGAGTTTCCTAATGGCTATTACTATGACAGTGTCTAGACTGAATTCAAATAAATCATATCAGGTTTGATTGCAGTATTGAGATACTCATAAGTGAGTATGTGTATAGTCTTAAATTGAGAGGTCTATCACTCCCTAGCTTTTTAATGTTTTTCTAGCCAGAAGAGGGTGATCCAGTTATTGAAGAGTTATACAGAGTCAAGAAAATAAAAATTATAATTGTTGTTCCATTATTGTACTGACCTCTGCATTCAAAGCTTTCTGCACATATAGATCACTATTTTCCCACTGACTTAACAGGCTTTACCATGACATTATATTTGCAATGTGCATTTTGGAGAAAATAATTGTCTTTTTTTTTCTTTCTCCTCATGTGTAGATTGACAGCCAAGTCATATCACTGATGGATGATGCAACTCTGGCAAATTACATTCCCTCCTACGGAGACCGCATTGCCCTCTTCAATTTTTGCAAAAGTAAAAAGTCCCTCCCACAGCGTAAACATGGGCTTCTAGAAAAACTTCGTGAAAAAATGAAAGTCAAGAAGGAAAGCACCAATGAAGACACACACATGCAGATAAAAGAACAACTTGGACAACTCGGACAAAGAAACTCAAAACAACTCGAAATGTAGAGATAGGATGGATTCACAGTGACAGAAACAAAGCCAAACAGGTGAGGGTAAAGCAGGGAGGTGGCACCAGAAAAGTTCAACTGGAAAATGATGCTGGATTAGAAGAAATCCTTCAAGCGGAAAGAAACTTTACTTTCCTGATGGAATATCTCCTAAAGGATCTGAATCAGATTTTGAGTTTGAAGTGTGGGACTTTAAACAGAACTGTCTTACTAATGACACTTGCCTGTCCATTGGCACTATGTATGAAACAGTGAGGCTGACAATGTTTACGCTTTTACATTGCAACAAAGCCAAAAGAACTTGAAGATGATGCGCGTGAGACATCAGAAGTGCTCCTTGTCTCAGCTCACAGTGGTTTTGAAAACCATTCAGCAGAAGTACAAGTGGAAGATGCCATTGGTGATTTTGATGGAGTCCATTCTGCTTTGGAAATGTCTGTTGTTTCTGAAATAACCTTTGGTCCCATTTATGGTGTTGAAGACGACACAGAGGACACGTTGATCTTTGAGGGTTTGACTATGCCTGCCAGTCCAACTCATCCAGAGGAAGTAATAACAATCGCCATACATCATGCTAACACTTTACATGACATGATAACAGCTTTCTCTGATGCAGAGATTTTGAACAAAACACTGAAAGTGACGCGCATTCTTCCAGACAACACAGAAGAAGCAGGCAGTGGATCTGGGGTACTGCGAGATGTTCTCAGCTGCTTCTGGCATGAATTCTACGATCGATGCTCACTCGGTGCAACAGTTAAAGTGCCCTTCATACGCCATGATTTTCCTGCTGAAACATGGAAGGCAGTTGGCAGAATCCTTGTGAAAGGCTACCAAGACTGCCAATATTTGCCAAACAACTTGCACTCCCCTTCCTTGAACAGGTGCTTTTCAACAATGTGTACAGTGATCTTAAAGAACATTTCCTGCAGTTTGTGAGCAACCAGGAACGAGAGGTTTTGATGGAAGCGATGACTGATTTTTCCGCAGTTGACTCTGATGATCTTGTGGAAGTTCTCAGCAGCTATGGCTGTAGAACAAAGATCACTGCTGATACTCTTCTTTTGATACTTTATGAAATAGCGCACAAAGAACTTATCCAAAAGCCTATGTTCGTTATTGACTGCTGGAGGGAGATCACCCGTCATCATCATCTCTCTCCCTCTGTCCAGAGGCACTGACAAAGTTGTTCTCTGACCTTCAACCAACCACCAAAAGGTCTGTAAAATGCTCACATTTGGTACTGATTTGACTACGACACAGAAGGAAGTGGGAAATCATCTGAGAAATTCATCAGAGAGCTAGATGAGAGCAGACTTCAGAATTTCTGCGATTCTGCACCGGATCTGATCTCGTACTAACAGACAGCATCCATGTGGAGTTTGTAGAATGACAGAGTTCACAGAAGACCAATTGGGCGCACATGTGGTAACCTTCTCCACATAGCTGACACCTATGAGAACTTCCCAGATTTCCGTTCAGAATTTAATGCAGTTCTGGAAAGCAATGTCTGGGTAATGGACATCGTTTAGATTCCCACAACCAGAACAACAACCATTCACTGTTAAAGACATGTTCACGTTTCTAAGGACAGAATGGCAAGTAAGAATAAACATTTCGGACCTGCATTAAGCACTTCAGTATGGCCCTTAATAGTTTGAGAGAACTAACTCCAGCTGTGCAAAAGAAAGCCCAGCTTCAGCTACTCAGCAACTCTGATTAGTTTCTAGATAATATCTGGTTTCATGTATTATGGCGTTGGATTCACATACTTCATCTAACTGGCATACTGTCTATCGGCAGTGCCCACCTGATCCAAGTTTTCCAGCTGCACAACACAAACTTTCTGGTTGGACGCAAATATATTTTGCAGCAGCAGCAAGAACTGTGGCAAGCTTCATCACTGCTGTGTGCAAGCAGTTAAAGATTATAATGATAATGTATTTTTGCTACTTTTGTTATTTTTTTGTTAGTAGCACAATGATAAACCAACCAGTTTTAAACATTTCTGTTAACCACCATTGCTTAAAAGAGAAGCCAGCCCTGCACCTGTCTATTGACAGAAACCTAATGTTGGACAAAAGCAAGCTCTTTGTTTGAGTTGGACAAATTCATTCGGACATTGTCACAAGCTAACAAATATTCTGGTCGTTGTTTAAGACTGTATTTTTATTGACTAGTAATCTGTACAATAACCCATGACTTTGCATCAGTCACACTTGCAAACTGTCCCTCTATATATGTATGCCATTACTGGGTTTATTTGTATTAAGGTCTTTAAAGTTTGGATATGTGATGACTGCCACAATATCACTTCCTAGTTAGTGAAAGCAAGTGTTTTATATACAGTAAATCCTGAAGCTAACTGATGTTTTCTCATATTGCCTTGATACCAAGTCTTGTTCATCTACCAAAATGATGATGCATCTTACAGTATCTTGTGACACCACAAATCTCAGTTGAATCTTAGAATAGTTATTCTGCAGCCATTCGTTGTGATCTCATGTTGACCGACTAAAAAATTATTTAAGCTATTTTTATTTTAGACACTATGATTGTTGTTGCACAGGCACTACACAATGCAGTCTGATAATTGTGTGTTCTTACATTACACACTTGTAAACCATTTTGATAATAGCAATACCAAAGTGCTGTAATTGTTCATTCTTACTTGTTCTACAGTGTCATGTTTTCAGGTGTTTAGTTAGTCTTAATTCACTACCATAGTACAAGAGTGTCCTTGTTGCTTAAAGTTTATGGAGGAAATGTTTTGGTATTTTTGTGATCCTACAGATCATAGTTGAATAGCCAATTAAGTCACCGATGTGGAAGATATGTTGTGATAAAGAGGCTATAAGAGAATGGCTAGGGCTACACATCTAACTTTTTCTTTTATTTACCATACAAATGTAATCGTATGCTTCATATTCTGAATGGATTATGTAGAATGTTTCCTTCAGTAACTGCATTTAGCTCATGAGCTGTTTTAGCTGACATATCCAGTAAAGCCACTTGTGAAAATGTTAAATGCTCCTTTCAACATCTCAATGTTAGTTTAAAAAGTGTTCTTTATTGACCAGCCTATGTTGTCATGAGATTTTACAATGTTACTATTGGTAATACTTAAACAATGTTTTATGTTTTAATATGAAGTTGTAATTTTAATAAAATGTTACCTTTTTCACCACATTTGTATTCGGGGTCTTCGGTTGAATGTTGATCTAATGTTGATCAAGCTCCCTATCCATATGGGTAAAAATTGATGGGTAAAAATAAGGTTTAAAATACAGCTCTTTGAGAATGTTACAAAGCATTTTATTGATAATCATTGAATACACATTTAAGAAAAATATTAGTCAGCTGGCATGAAAACAATAGTGAAATAAGTGTGTGGATAATTTAAACAGTGAAATGCACAATGCATTAAATGAAACCAGAATAGGGCTCTGAAATTACCAATATCAAGTGACTAATTTAAAAGGTACAGTGAATCATTTCGCCAGTAGCAGGTTACAACTAGCCACCATTAAACAGCTTGAAAAGTATGTGGAAAGAACAGATCTGATTAAATATCAAACCTGAAATGGTTCTACTGAATGTCTATTAATAAATGCACCATTGTAATTTTGACCACTTTCAGCAAAGTTTGGGCAGCAACAAAAATGTATTCTTGAAATGTGTGAAAGAAAAATACCACATGGACATGAAGTTGCTGAGTGTCAAACATTTATGAGGAATACATCGAATATCAAGCCCTGCAATTAATATTCATACTCAATTGTTTGGTTGGGACAAGGTAAGTATACAAAGTTCAGGCCACCTCAACAATCTTCACCATAGGTTACATTGTACAGATTACTGGTAAATCAAAAATACAGTGTTAAAAGGACTGCCAGCATTGTGCCAATGTTCTACTTAGTTCAGATCTTAGTAGAAAAAATGTCCGAATGAATTAGTCCAACTGCATTAGGTTTCTGTCAATAGGTGCAGGGCTGGCTTCTCTTTTGGGAAATGGTGGTTAACGCACATATTTAACCCGGTTGGTTCACCATTGTGCTACTAATAAAAATGACTAAAGTAGCAAAAATACAGTATCATTATAATCTTTAACTGCCTGCACACAGCAGTGATTAAGCTTGCCACAGTTCTTGCTGCTGCTGAACCTAAGCCTTTAACTTTATTAGCAGCATTAATAGGCCTTCAAATGACATGAACAAAATATCTTTGTGTCCAACCAGAAAGTTTGTGTTGTGCAGCTGAAGAACTTGGATCTGATGGAGACAGATCTGGCACTGCTAATAGACAGTATGCAAGTTATGTCAGTGCCTCTGGACTGAGGAAGAGATGATGATGATGATGATGATGATGATGATGATGATGATGATGGGTGATCTCCCTCCAGCGAACACAGGCTTTTGGATACGTTCTTTCTGCGCTAATTCATTAAGTATGTAGGAAGAGTCTCAGCTTTGATTCTCTTTCTACAGCCTTAGCTGCTGAGAACTTGCCTTCACTCAAAATGCATCAATCTGGAACAGTTGTCTAACTTAACATTCTTGAGTTAGCTGCAGCACAGCAATACTCGTCCATATAGTGATCATATATCATGATCAAATATTTCCCTGTAGTTCCTCTCTTAACATGATGTATAGATCAGCTGCAGCTAGTGGATCTGCTGGAGCATCCCATCCTTTTTCTTCCATTAGTAGACAACATAGTTCAAAAAACAGTTTTGATCACAAGGAAACTGGCCTTTGGGAGTACACTCTTCCAAACACAAAGTGACCTCCTCCATGGCAATCGGTTTGAGTCTATCCTCAGCACTGTGTAACTCTGGGAACGAGTACATCACCACTGGCCGACCCGAACCCACATCATTACTTGATCTTGGTCTGATTTTGTGTGAATTCCATGTACGGACAACTTCATCCAGTTCATCCTGCAAAGAAAGAAGCACAGTAAATACTCACTACAAACCTGTGAAATAGGAGGTGTTGGACTACTGCTGCCTCTCTAAATTGAGGCCTAGGTTGCTGCGTTGTCATTGCATGCCCCCATCAGCTAAGTCAATATTTAACATATACTGTATACCACGCATTTTTGTAAACATCAACAATAATCAATGTAAAACTTAAATCACGGAATGACCAGTTAAGGAATTTATAATCTCAAGTATAACGCATTGTAACAGTTATTATAATGCATTATAAAACCATTTTAATAATTACAACTATGAAATAAAGAATACACTTTATCCTTGCAAAAACCATGTCAGTGAGTGACCAGCAATGAATTATGAGGTATTATGATACTCGGCCTTATAAGTCATTGAAAAATGCTTTATAATGTGGTGTTATGATCACTGTTATAAAGCATTGAATATGTGTGAGTGCTTATAAATGTGATTATACAGTGATATATGCAGATTATAACTCATAAGTATGTTAATAATGCTTTTCATACTACTTTTATTAACGATTCATTTCATAAGATAAGGAAAGATTTTACCTGAACAAGATTAAGGAAACAGAATTGGATAAGGTTTTTGTCCAAAAAGTCTCCTGTGAAGTGCCCATCATCCTGGAAAGTTTTAAAAAGGTTCATCCAAAACTGTGCACTCTGTTTGCGGAGGGTACCCCACCATGCCTCAATGCGCTGGTTTGCTGTGCTTTTTCCGTAAAGGAAGCTTCTCTCCCCTGCAAAACTGTCAGGGTGGTTTCTCCGCAAAAACATCTGCATCTCTTCGACACAGCCATTTTCCGTGCCCCTGTCTGCACGCAGCCTCTCTGGACATCCTCCTATGCTTGAAACTGTCTTGATGAAGTAACTTGCAACCACTTTAGGATCATTATTTGTGGTATAGGCCTCCATCCATAACACATATCGGCTAAAACCGTCTATACAGCCATGGATGCAAATGCCATAGGGCTTTAACTTATCATAGCCGTCCATGTGCCAAAGTGCATTTGGCCCTCTGCAGCTGTATTGTCGTCTTCTCAAGCGTCGTGCTCGCCTTAATTCGACACCTTGTGGATCAACCAACTTGATAATGCGTCTTATGGTATCTTGGGAAACGACAAATCCCCGTTGAACTGCGCGAAGATGTAGCACAAGTAGGCTAAGGCTACTGGCTACTCTGCGTGTGGTTTCCTCCTACTGCATAAAGCAAAGTGTCTCTCCCACGGAGGATTGTCCTTAGAGGTACCCGTAGTTCTGACTTTAAAGTCAGAATTCTGACTTTAATCTCAGAATTCTGAGAAAAAAGTCAGAATTCTGAGATTAAAGTCAGAATTCTGACTTTAATCTCAGAATTCTGAGAAAAAAGTCAGAATTCTGAGAAAAAAAATCAGAATTCTGACATTAATCTCAGAATTCTGAGATTAAAGTCAGAATTCTGACTTTAATCTCAGAATTCTGACTTTTTTCTCAGAATTCTGAGATTAAAGTCAGAACTTAATTTTTTTTTACATGTGTGGCCCTAATCCTCTTCCGTACATGGCAACTCCCAAATGTTCTGACTCAATTTTGACTGCATATTGTCACAATCCTGTAGCTACAGTCGCTATTGTAGTTACAAAATATGTACCATCTTTCCTATGCACCTACTATACCTACCTGACTGCTCACTTCTGTCACTGTAAACATTATTCTGTATATCTCTGAACCATACACCACTCTACTAGGGGTTGGTGTTACGTACCCTCAGTGTACGTTGTGTATGCCCTGCATGTTTTGTGTTGTTGTTTTGTGTTCTGTCTCCTCCTACTGGCCCGTTCTCCCGCGTCATCATCAGATCATCAGATGTGCACACCTGGGTCCAATCGGTCATCAATTCCATGCCACACCTGTTCCAGATCTCCCATCAACCGGTTCCCTTTAAAGGCCCTTTGTTTTCTATGTGTTGGAGAGGATTGGTTTTTGTTGTGAGCTGTGGCAGAGCTCTAGTACATTTGCACTTTGTTTTCCTCGACTGGTTTATGTCTGTTTAGCGTTTTGTCTTTAGCATTTACTTTGGTTTAGAGGCCTGCTTGTGTCTTGTCTTCAGTTTCTTTTGTCTCTGTTTATTTTGTTGAGCGCACCGGGACAAACGAGGATAGGTAAGATACCCCGGGGTCTACATTTCACACCCACGTAGCAGTACCTTTGTTACGTTCCCAGGTTAGCAGTGAGCACCACCCACTGTCTTTTGTAGGTGCTTAGCACCTGTCTAAGGGGTGGGCGGGTTTTGTTTGTTATTTTCTTTGGTGCCACTGACCTCTTTGATCTCGGTGTTGCTATGTAAAACAAATAAACATTAATTCCTTTATATCGTGTATCTGGTTTGTGTGACTGCACCCTCTCTGGCTTTACCTGTAGCCCTATGTTGCGTCCTTCCACTCCGAGCCATCGGAAGGCGTAACATAAAGTGGGGGCTCGTCCGGGATCCTTGATCCTTGTGCTACAGGTTTTGTTAGCGTTGGTGTGCAGTGCACACGTCAAATAAGTTGGTTGGGGGTTTTCTTGGCTTCACCATGAGCACTTTTGATGTTGAGGTTTTTCTTGGGGATCCTTCTGTGGAGCGGCTTGACGCCTGCCTGAAAGATGATTTGTATGCTATTGCGGCACACTTTGCCGTGGAGGCTTCGTCTAGTTTATTAAAGGCTGAACTAAAGGAGGTTGTGGTGCGCCTGTTGGTGGACAACGGGGTGCTGGGCAGCAAAGAGGAAGGGGCAGTTGGGGAAGTGCTGGTTGAGGCTGGGGCGTTTCCTTTAGATTCGGAGATTAAGCCTCTTCGCGTTGGGCCCCGGTTGTCTGCGGCATCCGGTGATGATGCCGGCGATGATGCCCGCCTTAGGCTACGCTTGGCACGTTTGCAGTTTGAGGCACAGGAGAAAGAGAGAGATGCTGAGTATAGACACAAGTTGGCTATTAGAAAAATGGAGTTGGAAATGGAAATAGAAAGAGAGGTAAGGCTGAAACGCCTAGACCTAGAGGCTGTTGCAGCCCTTGGTCCTGCTCGGTACACAGGGGTGGGTCCCTCCGCAGCTGGGGGGGGTTTCGACGTAGGCAGGAACGTAGGGTTAGTTCCCCAGTTTCGTGAGGCAGAAGTAGATTCGTACTTCAGTGCTTTTGAACGGGTTGCTACCTCCCTGAGATGGCCAAAAGAGGTTTGGGCTATACTGCTCCAGTGTAGACTAACGGGTAAAGCCCAGGAGGTGTTTATCTGCTCTCTCTTTGGAGGACTGTTTGTCATATGAAGCAATCAAGGCAGCAGTGCTTCGCGCCTACGAACTAGTGCCTGAGGCGTACAGACAGAAGTTCCGGACTTTTAAGAAAGCATCCGGTAGGACCTTTATGGAGTTTGCACGCGAGAAAGAGTCCCTGTTTACTCGGTGGTGCAAGGCAAGTAAGGCAACTGACTTTGAATCTCTGTCAGAGCTGATTCTCCTCGAAGAGTTCAAGAACAGCCTGCCTGATCGGTTGGTGACTTACCTGAATGAGCAGAAAGTGGGAACAATAGCTCAAGCTGCTGTGCTGGCTGATGAGTTTGTGTTAACGCACAAGCAGTCTTTTGGACCTCCCCGGCATGAGAGTAGGGTTTTTACGCCTTCTGCCCAGGCCGGAGTGCAGTCCAGTCCGCCACGCCCGTTGCCTCTCCGCTCCACCGAGGAACGTGAGTGCTACTACTGTCACC
Organism: Mallotus villosus; assembly: GCA_903064625.1. Lineage (NCBI taxonomy): Eukaryota > Metazoa > Chordata > Actinopteri > Osmeriformes > Salangidae > Mallotus > Mallotus villosus. The sequence goes on from CAEFZP010000361.1 coordinate 10,307, forward strand.
AAACGGGACACCTTAAGGCTGACTGCTTTATGTTAAGACGCAAGCAGCTGTCACAGCCAAATAAACGACCAAAAGAGGTTGGTCTAGTACGGAAGTTGGTGGGTCCAGTGTCGCTTCTAACCCCGGAGATGGAGGGGGACACATTGGAACCCTGTTATGCTCCGTTTATTTTGGACGGGTTGGTTTCCCTCAGTGCGGATGCATTGAACCAGTGCCCTGTGCGCATACTTAGGGATACTGGAGCAGCCCAGTCTTTTATATTGTCTGACGTGTTACCCTTCTGTACAGACACCTTAAGCGGCTCTTGTGTGCTGGTGCAAGGCATCGAAATGGGCTTTGTATCAGTACCGCTCCATCAGGTACATCTGACCTGTGGCTTGGTGACTGGAGTGTTCAAAGTGGGCGTGCGCCCGTCTTTGCCCGTTAGGGGTGTTACGTTTCTGTTAGGAAACGACATTGCTGGTGGCAAAGTAATGCCAGTTTTAGAGGTCCTAGAGCGACCTGAGATTCTGCAGCCTGATGTGTTGGCACAGGACTTCCCTGAAGTATTTCCTGTGTGTGCAGTCACCCGTGCTCAAGCACGTAGTCTGAACGAAGCAGTTGACCTATCAGACACCCTGTTCGCGACTGAGTTGTCTGACCAACCTGTGTCACCACCAGTGTTTCCTCAGGTTACTGTTAAGCCGAGTGTCCAGCTTAAGGTTGGGGCCGAGTGCGATACTCCCACCCCAGAGGCAATCAGGTTACCTATGGGCCGTGAGAGTCTTATCGAGGCCCAGAAGGAAGACGGCACTCTAGCCAAGTGTTTTGCTGCTGCTCTTGCTCCGGAGGGAGCTAAAAACACAGCAGCGGATTATTTTATGGAGCATGGTCTCCTGATGCGGCGGTGGAGACCACATGCTGCTTATGATAATGAGTGGGGTGATGTTGTTCAGCTAGTTGTGCCTACACGGTACCGACAGTCCGTTCTGTCGCTGGCTCATGACCACCACTGGTCCGGTCACCTTGGTATCACCAAGACGTATGACAGAGTGTTGAGGCAGTTCTTCTGGTCAGGTCTGAAACAAGACGTGTCTAGGTTTTGCCGCACGTGTCATGTATGTCAGGTCACGGGGAAGCCTAATCAGGTCATCAAGCCTGCCCCTCTTCACCCAATCCCGGCAGTAGGGGAACCGTTCGAACACGTGTTGGTCGATTGTGTTGGTCCCCTGCCAAAGTCAAAATCCGGTAACCAGTTCCTTCTGACAATAATGTGTCTTGCTACCCGGTACCCTGAAGCGATCCCTCTTAGGAGCATAACAGCCCAGTCAGTAGTAAGGGCCCTGATCAAGTTCTTTTCTACTTTTGGCCTCCCTAAGACTGTGCAAACCGATCAAGGTACCAACTTTCTCTCTGGTATTTTCAAACAGGTACTAACATCACTGTCCATAACACACCGGATCTCTAGTGCTTATCACCCGGAGTCGCAGGGAGCACTCGAAAGGTGGCATCAGACCTTTAAAACAGTGCTCCGCAAGTATGTCATGAAGAGCGGTAGGGAATGGGATGATGGCGTTCCCCTGGCTCTGTTTGCAGTGAGGGGCGTAGTGCAAGAGTCCCTGGGTTTTAGTCCAGCAGAGCTGGTGTTTGGTCACACTGTGAGGGGCCCTTTGGGAGTCTTTAGGGACCAGCTAACAGGCGAGAGTCCGCCCACTCAGCGAAACGTGCTGACCTATGTAAGTCGTTTTAGGGAACGACTGCACGAAGCTTGCAGTATCGCTAAAGAGAACCTTGGTATCGCACAACAGGGTATGAAGCGGCAGTACGACAGGAAAGCGGGAAGGTTTGGTTAGTTCAGAAATAAACATTTGAATTATGATCTCTTTAAGCACTTACAATAGATGTATTCTAAACTGTAGAGATGTAAGACAGTTTGATCATACTATATTCAATAGTTTTCACTTGCCGTTTTGTAAAATGACATGGATAAGCAAGATATTTTACATTTTCAGAGAATCCAATTTCTCCAGGTATTGTGAAATGGTATACTTCTTACCACACATAATAACCAGTTTAGACACATTACCCAGTCTCTGATTATCCCTGTCAACTGTTGTTGACGTAAAATACAGCAAGAAGTTCATGACATACCTCTGGTATCACTATAGAAACTTCCCAATGAATATGGTGGAATCACAGAAACATAACAAGCAATGGTAACAGTCCTCCCACCAAACTACAGTGTGTGACAAAACCCTCGCTGTGTAGAAAGCACAAGATTTGTATTTATTTTCTTCTTTCTTCTCAGATTCCTGATGATACTTAGACAGGGTGTCTTTAAAATAGTACTTTGTTATCCTGATGGAGTGTCTTAGCTTCAACTTGAAGGTGGTCTGGTTGGAATCAATAATTTCTGGTCAGAGTGCTTCATACCGCAGCACTTACTCCCTGTCTGCAGGCCTGGTAAAACCCTGAGTGTACTGTAGGAACATGGCCAATAACCACAGGACATTCCTGTTGTTGAGACGCCAGGTTATAATGGTCACTACAACACCTTCACTAGAAGGACATGGAGTGCCTTATATTTGTGGAATAAAAGTTGATCTACAGTAAAGTGTATAACTGAAAGTTATACTATGTAATAATTACTCTCTTGCAAGAGTAAATACTGCAGAAAATACAATGAAGTAAGCATGACATACATACCACAGTACTATGACATATATACCACAGTACTATGACATATATACCCCAGTACTATGACATACATAACCCAGTACTATGACATACATACCCCAGTACTATGACATACATACCACAGTACTATGACATACATACCACAGTACTATGACATATATACCACAGTACTATGACATATGTACCACAGTACTATGACATATATACCCCAGTACTATGATACATACCACAGTACTATGACATATATACCCCAGTACTATGACATACATACCACAGTACTATGACATATATACCCCAGTACTATGACATATATACAACACTACTATGACATACATACCACAGTACTATGACATAACAGTACTATGACATACATACCACAGTACTATGACATACATACCACAGTACTATGACACATATAGCCCAGTACTATGACATACATACCACAGTACTATGACATACATACCACAGTACTATGACACATATAGCCCAGTACTATGACATACATACCACAGTACTATGACACATATAGCCCAGTACAATCATTATAGAACGTTCAGGTATTTTTTTTTGGTAACCTTTGTAATTGTTATCTTTCAACAACACAGTGTGAGCTATATAGCTGCATGTTGAGTTCTTTATTATTTAATGAGTTGCTCCAACTCCAGGTTTGGAGGTTAGCTGATCTATCTCCCTGGACTCGGATAGTGTCATGAATATTTCATGATCAATGTAAAGTCAATGAGGTCCTATACAAATCCACTAGAGAGCCAGGCAAATGAACAGGCGAGTGATCTCAAACAGTGTGGGATAAATAGAGCATTTTCAAAGACAAGAACGGAAAACAGCATCTGAGAATGAATGGTGACATTTGAAGATTTGAAGATCGTGTTTTCCATGAATGGAATTCTAGGTGGTGACAGGATAAATAAAAACTTTTGTTCGTTTAAATCCCATCCTCTACCACTCCTAAAGCTTTTTAGACAATAGACATTGTGCATAGTTAATGGGTTATCTCAGACGCCATATATAACATCCTCTTAAAACATATATGAGACAGCAGGACTCAACCAAGTCCACCCCGCCCATCCATCCAGCCATCCATCCACACACACCCACACTCACCCCACACACACACACCCACACTCACACACACACACACACACACAAGTCAGCTAAGAAGAGTGAAAGGGTCCTCCTGCACAACATTAAACAGAGATCTTCTCTCTCTCTCTCTCTTTCTATCTGTATCTCTCTTTCTTGTCACATATGTGTTAGTGTGTTAGAGCTTTGATAGAAAGAACACCCCGGTGAGATTACTACATCACTAATCGTCCTACGATCGTCGTGACTTTGTGTATTTTATCTGCAAATCACTATGTCCTAGCGCTCCCTTTTGAGTTGGTGTGATACAGGATAGATGATTATTGGCTCCTTGTACCCCTGCAGCGAGAGGGAGGTATTATAGCATTACAGGAAGAAAGGTTGTATTTTACATCTGATCATTAGCCTTTTCAGAACTAATTATGTCCCATGGGACCCCAAACTCTCCTCTCCTATCCTCTCCTCTCCTCTAATCTTCTCTCCTCTCCTATGCTCTGCTCTGATCTCATATATGCTCTTCTCCTTTTTCCTTCCTTCCTTCCCTCCACTCCTCTCCTCTGCTCTCACCTTCTCATTCACAATCTAGCAGTGTGTGTGTGTGTGTATATGTGCATAAGTGGGATATTGAGTGTGCGTGTGAGTGTGTGAAACTGAAATAAGAGAGGGATAGTTTCCACTACGTTGATGCTTTTCTCCCTTGATTGTGCATCAGTCCTTGCCTATCTCTGAGGTGCAGATGGAAGTTATAGCAGCTTGATTTCACCTCGGTCTGAAATTTGAATAAGATAGAGTTCATTCTTTTGATGCCATGGCTGAGAAGGTAGGGAGCCTCTCAGTTTCTCACTTATTTAATATGTCTTTCTGTAAGAAACAGCAAGGGGGAAGATCCTGTAGAGATTATTTGCAAAGGTGGATAATGTTCCTTCCATAAGGTAATGTCTGCCTGGATGTTAGGTGTTCTTTAAAGAAAGGGGCGGGTTCAAACGTTATCTTACTGAGTCAGAGTGTTTACCAACAACATTAAAGTTTTACAGATCTAGGTAGATAAGGAATTAATGATGTTGTGTTCAGCTGTGGTGATGGACTGAGGCTCAGGAAGACACTGGTGGCCTGCAGCTCACCTCCATCCCATCATGTTCCTTTAAAGTGTATGAACTCAATTCTCAATTCTACATTTTGCGATTAGAGATAACAGGTTTTTGCAGTCAAGCTTGGTGACTAACCTGTGCACACACTCCTAACAAGGATTTCATTCATGCCTTCTATGCAGTTGTTTGCATTTGAACTACAGAATCACCCTAACCCTAACTACATCCCTTAACCTACAGTGTTCAGCATTTTAATACCTATGTAATTTTCATTCCAAAAATAGATAAACTTGAACGATTGGTCCTGTATATAAAACACGGAAAAAGAACATGCCAAATTGAGTTGAGAACAAGAAAAGAGGAAAGACAACAAAGAGAGATCAAGAAGCTTTTTGGGAGTCCATGCTTGCTTCGTAAACCGGAAGACCCCTCCTCCAAGGAGCTGACTGTCAGTACCAGTGTGTACCAAAGCCGTCAGACCTCCTTGGTTGCCGTCTGGTTGGTGTATCTCACCTCAGAAATCACCCTTAAAATCCTTCTCTTTAAACAGGAGTAAAAACCATCTCTCACACCATGCGTTTGCAGACACAGTTCCAGAAAACCCATATAGAGTGAGCTTTGTCTCTTTTTAATTGTATTCCTGGTGGCCCTCAAATTGCTCACTCTTAAATAGCGTAGCTCCCTGTGTAGCTGGATACTAACTGATTACTTGGATGGATTTAGACTGTGCTATAAATTGACATTGGAGCGCTAGGCAGTGGAGCAGAACTGAAGTGCACGTCCCTGATTAGATAAGTATGCAAAGTGCTTGTCTGTCTCTGACATGTGCTGTGCTTTAGTGCCCTCTCAGTGCAGGACCACTTGTCTTGGGGAAGGAAAGAAAGGGTTCAACGGATGAAAATAATTCAAACCCAAGCACCCACAATTTAATTTAGAGGTTGGTGACTTGTCAGAAATTCCCAGCATGTCCGATGCCTCATTATTAAACAACACAATCATTGTAAAAGCTCTAGAATTTGTATTTTGGGGAACTAGCCTGCCAAGTTCCCAAAAACCTGTCTAGCAAAGCAGGCACATGCTATTTGATTAATTACCTGTATAATGTCACAGTATGTAAACTCCCACAGTGTTCAGTCCATATGCACAGCCATTGTAAAAACGACAGCATGGACAGCACGAATAAGATTGTTTCCCCTTCATGCTTGATGATGAAACAATACAAGTGTTTTAGGAGAATGGATTAGAAACAGCAGTGTTGTGACTAAGCTGGAATGTTTACTCCAGCTTAAATGATGATATGACACAATAGAGATAAAGCTGTCTGTCTGTTTTAATTTTCTAAAGGAAAGAAACAGCCAATCATGACAGTTTTTCTTTTTCTGTGAGCCAACTCTTTATGTCTGTGTTACTCTCTGTCTGCTCCCTTTCTAATTTAATGAGGTGAAACGGCCTTGTGTTGCAGTTTTTATGTGTTTCAATGTTGTCAGCAAGTTTCCAACGCACCCATCTGAATTCAAATGAAAGATGTAAATATAAATCGTACTCTTAGCTGAGCAATTCCATTAAAACCCTATATTATTGAAATAAAGACAAAAACTTACAATGTGTAATTTCATTGTCTGTACTTAGTTTGTCATAGAGCAGGAGAAAAAGAACATATTCCATTTTCTAATACCTAAGTTCTAAGTCTTCACTGAAAACCAAATTACTGTTCACATAAATGTATTATTGCATTAAACGTTACATCTGAAAAAGGTTTTACTCCAGTGATTTTGCATGAATAAGATACTCCAAAGTAAAATCTAACTTATCATTCCAATCAATGTTTGCAAAGCTAATGCACATTGATCAGTAGGTTTTCCTTGCACAAGCACATTTTTCCATTTGTGAAATTCTGTAATGATTAAAGTCAGGCATTCAGAAAGTGATGGTTAGGGTAATGGTTGGAGTTAGGGCTGGAGCTACTACTGAAGTATACCACATTTATATAACAGCAAAAAGGTACAACAATAAGGCTTGCTCTTGGCTTGTAATTAGGCTTTCCATGAATTACAATCCATGCCCTTTTAAAATGTGTGCTGTCCCCAACCTACAGGACAGTGTCACTATGTATGACATTTGTTGTTTAACATGACGCTTTAACAAATCCATTTGTATAGTTAAAGAGTTAAAGTTATAGATGTATAGTTAAATCTCTTACTGGCACAAGCCTTTCCTTGGTCTGTGCTTTAAAAAGGAAAATATTTTTTATTTTTCATCAACCCATTGACTTTCTGTTTACACAAACAGAAAGCACTAGTACAACACAAAAGACTGCCTGTCACGGTCACAGCCACGCCCCCCTGTTGTTTTGTTTTTTCCCCTGCCCTATTGTCTCCACCTGTGTCTCATTCAGTGGTTTCAGTCTCGTTAGTTGTTTTGTGTCCACCTGTGTCTTGTTTGGTTCTGTGTATTTAGGTTCCTGTTTTGTGTCCAGTCTTTGTCTTGTCATGTACCCTTGTTATGTGAGTACCCTGTCTGTCTGTTTTAAAAAATAAATAAACCCCTTTGTTCAACAATGCCTGCCGACTCTCCTGCATTTGGGTCTTACACCAACACTCACCGTAACACTGCTGGATCCTTTGGTTACAAGCACAGTTCTTTAAAGCCCTCCGTCACCCCCACCTACCTGCCTTCTTCCTAATTAAATTCTTAGCAAAGTGTTCCAATACAGAATGCCAACAACGATAGCTGCATCTAAGCCAGTGAACAGTACAGTGTATACAGTGGGCTTAGATGCAGCCATCATCGCCATTACATTCTGTACTGTACACACATCGTTCATAGGCTATGTGAAGGAGGCATCTAATGTAATATTCAGACAAAAGCAGATTTAACAGATACCATGTACCCTGAAAACATGAAACACAAACAATATTTGTACGACCAATACTTCTAAAAACCATACAACCGGCCACTTTAAGATTAATGAGACGCTAGATGCACGAGTGAATAATGTGTAAATCGTATGCTGCTCCTATGATTCCTAGAAGTTATTTGTCCAAGTCTTGACTCCAGCGGTGCTGGTATTAGTGGACACATAGATCCTGACCTGGAGGAATGCCTCAGCCTTGCAGCAGGATCATTATTCCGATGGACGTACCCAGGGTTATAAATAGGCTCATAGAGTTCTTGGGCAGCACACTCTTTGTTGTCAGACCGTCCCTATTTGTCTTATTGATCTGAATATGTGTGGCCAACGCATCCATAAGAAGGACAGGTGGAGAGATGGTTGTGTCTCTCTTTTTTCCAGCAAGTCTGGATTCAGGGGCAGTTGCACAGCATGGCTGAAGTTTGAGTCGATGGATAATTGCTGCTGTTTTGTTTTACATAGGCTAAAATATCAAATACTGTACCCGTGGGCCTTGTTGTGTCTCTACTGGGAAGAACATGAAAAGTTGAAGTCCAGGCACGATTGTAACACGATTTCAGGACCAGTGTTCTGGAAAAAAGGCATACTTGTTGTGAAATGTCCCGGCTGTCTGTGTGAGTGGGTAGATTCTGCAGTGTAGCGTGGATCTCAGAGAGGTCTGGAATCACAGATGTGGTCTGCAGGGCTCCATGCTTTTAGCCCTCTGTCAGCATTTCCTCCACCTAGCATATGCGGAGCCTCAGCCTGGAATGCATCCATGAGGAAGAGAGCTGACCCCAGTCAGAATGAGAGGGAGGAAGGAAACATGAAAAAGAGACAGAAGTTGGGGGGAGGGGTGGATGTATTTAGAGAGGAGGGGTAGGACGGGGGGGTGGTGTAGTGGTAGAAAGGTAGATATATAGATGCAGCCTTTGTTATATTTTGAAAACTGTCTCAAAGCCAAATCAAAGTATATTTACTTCCCTTGAATATTTCCTCTTTGCACATCGTTGGAAGTCTAAAAAGCAATTGCAAGTTTATTCCCATAACAAGACTAATATCAATTGGCCAAGGTTGAACAGCTTAGGTTGCATCAACTGTATAGCGTCAATGTCACTATAGGGCCTATAGATGCTGTGGATAAACACCGATATATTGCTCCAAAGGCCGTTATGTTATTTGTGAGAGTAGAAACATGATAAAAAAGCACACATCTTGAATATGGTAGTCCAGAACTCAACGCTCAGAAGTCTAAAAAGGAGGCCTTGTTAGGGCCCTCACATCCGTCTGTGCTTGGATTCCCCACGTACTAGCGCTTAGAGACTCAAGGGCCCATGGGACAGACTGGCAGAACTGGTGGGTGGGTAACTGGGTGACCTTTCCCCTGACTGAGTCTGTCCAGGAGCTCAGGCTCTGCTGGTATTTACATTAACATTTCAATAAATCAGGCCTGGTCACAGATAAAATATTCATTTGACCTTTCAGGCAAAACGACTTAAATGCTGTCATGTCATTTAACCTTAAAAATGTACAGAGCAGGACTCAGTGGCGGTGGTAGGCCTCATTACTGCCAGGCAGCAGACAAAGCGAGCCGTTGCTAACTGACAGCTTTGTTGTGGCGCAAGGACTGCACCATTGTTCTCTGTGAGAGCTGTTTATGCTGCTCTCCCACACTGTAAATTTGGTTGGCACTTTTGACAATAAACAACGTGTTTCTTTTAATAAAAACCACACTTGCAGTGTGTGTGTAAATGTAGATGCACACACAGACACACACACAGTCCACAAATCTAACCCCGCTAGAAACAAACAAAATAGATGCATGCCCTTTGGGAGCCATGGCAAATGAATACTGTTGACGGAACAATTAGCATTTTAAAGACAGAATAACCTTTACTCAATAAATCATCTTTATTACCCTGGACTTCCATTCTCACCCTGCCCCTGGACCTGTGTGCATGTATGTGTGTGTGGCAGGTTGGGGGAGGGGGTGTGAACATGTGAAAGTGTGAATGCATGCGTTGGCCTATAGCTGGAAGCCTGAGGAGAGTGAGGATTTCCTCACCCTCTGATTAAGCAGGTGCAAATGTAACAGACGTGGTCTTGCTCCATCAGAGGTATACAGGCCGATTTTCCACCCTCACTGACTGACTTGCCAAGCTCGATCACTACCAGCTACAGCAACGAAAAGCTAGCTATTCCTTGACGTTGGTGGCCTGTTTACATACTTCAGGAATGAGATTAAACCGATACACAGCTGCTACAAAAACACACTGAAAACGCTGCCCAGATGCAGTTGGACTGGTCATCCCTTGACCCTCACAGTACCACCTGGGACGTGCGGTGGACATTTTGACCTTTCACGCAAACATACTGTATGTATGGGTCCTGTATAGCCTGATCTGATGATGTCTAACAGTTTGTTGAGAGTTTATTTCGATCATATTGTGAACAATACATCACAGTAACCCATAATTGCATCATGGAATATTGAAGTAGTCCAGGATTTAAGACTTTGTGTGAATATTTAATGTTAATTCCCAGCACAACAGTATTAGAGTATAAACAATAAAAGACAAGCAGTGGTTGCATTTATTTCCAGTGTAGTAAAGTATTTACATTTGTTTGGTTAGACTGCTAATTCAAGTAAATTTGTATACAGTACAGTTTCCGAAAAGGTCCCTAAAGAAATTGGTCATTTAATGACTGTTTATTGCACCACAGTGCATTAATAATCAAGAGCCTACCCATATATTTTATCATTTGGCAGACATTTGCAGGCAACAAAATATGCATGTTATGTTATCGAGGTTGGCAACAATTATAAAAACACTTTATAAAAACATTTCCTTGCATCTGTGCTTCTGTGTTTCTCTATTTTCTCACTCTCTATCACTTTGTTTCATTTTTACTTTGCTTGGTGCTATCCTTCTCTTTGTTCTTCATCCTTCCCTCTAACTCTGCTTGCCCTTTTAGGTGAGGCCCCCTGCAATCTCACGGGCAAGTGGAGCTCTTACTGAGGAAAGAGAACTAAACTAGTTTTCTGTAAAAGCTTGTCCTTCAGCTCCTCTGGACAACATCTAGTAAAAGAAGGATCACATGACATATGCTATATGTCTATACTGAAACTATACTTGAAACTATTGAAGTTATCCACTGTTCCATCCCATATTTTGGGGAGGTTTTGTTTTGTTTTTTACTAATTGGAAGCATAAAAACCAGCAGCATGAAGCAAATACAGTAGTACGGACTGATGAAATTGAATGTCCCCCAAAACAACACAGGGAAAGGTATTTTCGTGTCAGAAAGCTTGCAGGTTATACTCACACATAGGAGAGTCACAAGGACCCAACAAAGACTGACGTAAGGAGCAGACATACATACACACCAGATCACACTAGACGCAGGTGAAACAGATTCCAGACAAGCACTCAAAACACACAGGTGCCAGGAGTCACAGAGAACACATGGAAACACCAGGGTGGGGCAAAACAAATGAACTCAAACAAGGGCACAGCTGTGGGTGTGACATTGACTTGTCCCTGTAAATGATGCAAAACAGTAAAAGTGTTGAAAGTGACGTATTTGTCATTCAACTACAAATGGAGTGATGCATGAGTAAAGAGGTCACTTATTGCTGGTGGGAAACATACATATCGAAAGCACCACGATCAAGTAAGGGCTCCACACAAAGTCAATAAACAGCAGACCACCTAAGTCAGCCTTGCCACCCACTCAAAGTATCCAGGCAAGTGTATCCCTCCATCTTCATCTTTCAACTGATCACAAGAAACTGAAACCACAGAAAGTCTCGATTTGCAAGCAGTTTTCCACTGCCTCTGGACTTATGGACTGTGTCTGTCTAGCAGACCCTTTCAGGACACAGCTGCGTTAACCAGCCAGACATGGAATGTCATAAACCAATTTGTGATATTTTTCTCACTCCCAAACTGAACATGCAATCTTATAGTAGGTAAATATGGTAAAGATAAACCCAGGCCTGTAGAGCTGTCGTTTTTGTGATTTAATTTCACACATATTTGCACAGGAAAATTACATTTGACTTATCTTATGCAGTCAAGGATCCTGGGTAAATACCAAGTTTCTGGATTCCTTCTCGGATACTGAGAATGAAACGACCAAACTGAGCCATTTATTAAGTCATAAACAGCCGTGTGACAAATAAAGAAAATCAGTTAGGACTAATTGTCTATTCACCAACATTTGACCCGAGAACGTATGTTTAAACAATATGATAGGATTCCAGTATACAGAAAGTCCGTAAAACGATAGATAATTATGAGCAAACATGTCTGCAAATATTCCTATTGGCTTTTAGCTAACTTGGAATGCAGGAATGTAGGAATTCAAGCTAAACATTACAAGCATAGAAGTGCCTCTGTGTCCATATCTAATGGAAGCACAATCTGAATTCAGAGATGTGACAAAGCAATCGGCTGCAGTAGAGGAGTCAAACTTCAAATCATTTTCCTCTTTCCTGATTGGCGGTATGAAAGATTCAGAGGTAGCCTAACCCTCGTGCATATGGCGCCTGTTAGGAGGAGGGGTTTCTCTGCGTGATCTCTGTGACGAGGAGAAATTGAAACAGAGCAGAGGTGCAGGAGAGGACGCCGCGGGAGCTCCCCAGATCCCCTGTTGTGAACGTTATGAACTTGTCTCAGACACAGAGATACCACAACCCTGGGCTAATACAATATTTATCATGCTCATTGTTGCTGGCACAGACACCGACAATGTATAATGGATCAAATATCTTTGCTAAGCAGTGTTCCCATAACCTTTACCTTGAGGATATGGTTTCTTCGTCTTCCGAGCGGGTCCCTAATTGTGCGTGTGCCGCACAGATACATGTTGCGGATCAAAACGGTCACAGGTCATAATAGCCGTCTTGTGCTGTGGTGTGCTTGTCTGTGTGTTGGTTTCTGTTTGTGTCTGTGCATGTCACGATCTTCATTTCCGAGCCCACTTTGCCTGGAGTGAGTGAGTATCTTCAAAGGGATGGAGAACTTGTTTTGAACTACATGCAGGTTTGCATTCTCCAATCCTTTGTTATACTAATCATCCCATGGGCAAACACTGCCGATAACAAAGGATAGAACAACAAGCCGTTATCTTGCAAGAAAACAGGAAAATAGATATCCCCATTGTGCTAAATTTAATAGAGCTTCCATTACTACACGCCAATCTAGTAGAGGACATTCTGACTGGTGTGTGTGAGTGAGTGGGGGGGCGGGAAATGAGTGTGTGTGTGAATGACGGGGGCGGGCAGTGAGTGTGTGTGTGTGAAAGAGGGGGGTGGGAAATGAGTGTGTTCGAGAAGAGAGGTGGGGCAGAGCACTTCTTAAAAACTATCAATACATAGAATAAAGTGTTCAAAGGGCATTGTTGTAAACTGCCTTTGGCAATTTAACGTTCAAATTGCTAAAATATACTTAAGATGCTTAGTACTAATGAACGATTTTCATAACAATAAGACATATTGGCCAATTTAAATCAGCTTGCCCTAAGACATATAGACGGTTTTATATGTTGCAGACTGGAAGTCTTGTGTGGTTTATGTATGTTGGCTCCAAGGTATGAGCATGTGTTCACAGTGTAAGGATGGTTTATGGTATGCATGTTTGTAGGTGCCTGTGTGTGAAAGAGTGTGTGTACTCAAAAGTGAAATCTGTGTTAACTGACCATATATGCACATTGTCTTTATGGAGGAATTGTGGTAGTCAGACACACACTGGTCCTCGAGAGTAGAGGCAGGCAGGAAGGAAGAGTCGGGAGGTAGAGTGGCCGGGAGGCAGTGGTGTGAGGTGAAGCAGGGTGGGAGTGTGGCAGAAGCAAGGAGATGCAACAGGAAGCCAGGCGGATGCTCCTCTGAGTGAGACCGTAGCTGGCAGCTGCCTCTCTCTGCATGGTCTGACCAACCTCCAGGGCCCAGACCACCCCGACCAACTCAGACACCAGAGACTACTCTTTCACCGAGACATCATTCAATATCCCCATGGGGGCCATCTCCAAAGCTTACTCTCTCTCCGTCTCTCTCCATCTCTATCTTTCACTCTCCTGCTCTTATTTTTCCTGCTCTTATTTTTGTCTGTCTCTCTCTGACATTCAACAAAGTCTTAAGACTATAGAGCTTAATAGATTAATGAAAGTAAAGAGCAAAGAAGAAAAAAAAATAAGGGAAAAAACCCCCAGTAGACTTAAAATCTGTGACTTTTTACCTTGAAGGTATGTAGGCACTCTCTTAAAGGGCAGATGATTTGCCTTCAAGAACACATTGAATCCTGCTGCATTGTGCTCTCTCACATTTCTCCATGGATAATGTACACTAATAAGTAGAACAAACAAAATGTAGGAATCAGTGAAAAAACTAAACAAATATCACCCGCAGAAACAGAATTCCAGCATGTCGGTGGAACTGACCAATTGGAATACAACAATACCTTCTGATTTGTCATGCGGACTACAAAGAGCAACCCAATTGGCATTTTTAATAGTACATTACTGACATTCAAGTTGAGGACTTTGTGATTGAGGGTTAGAGCACAATGCACAATCATGCTTCACAGTAAATTCAATATCTCACTATAAAAATAACTCTCAATGTCAAGGTGGTGCCGTCCCTGGTTGTAAATAGTGACAGCAGCCTAATAAACAATCTGCCACACTTCACCCTTTGTTAATAACTGACTTTCATCTACTGTCAATCTTAATATAAAACTCCAATTATCCATTCTTTACTGAAGAAGAAAGAACAGGATTTTCTGTAGTTTCAATGGACCTGCCAAAAATTCCACAATAAATTAGGTGAAATATCAGATTTAGTTTTTGCTCCACTGAGAATACATGTATTTATTTTGCATGGAACACTCTGCATTTACAACTATTATTCTGTCATTAGTTTATATCCATAATGTAACCGCAATGTTTTTTGAGTAACCTAGTAACACTTAGTAACATTGTGTAATTTGTTTTAATCCTGAATACACCATGTCTTTCAGACTGTAAATACTGAATAGACGATAAAAAAGGGATTTAATTTACTGTGATTATAAAGAAGACTGGGTGGAATAGAATAACAGTGACAGATTACAATCTTTGGGGGATTTCATCTAGGCTTTGGTCCACCAGTGTGTAACAAAGGAACAGTGATCACACAGGCTCAATGATCTTCAATGTGAATGGAAATCAGTTCAAACTACTGCAGGCACCGAGGACTGATAAAACCATTCCATCCAGCTACATCCCTCCAATAATCCATCACAAATAAAATAGTAAAGCACTTCTGATGGTTTCTGAACTGAAACTCCACAAGGAGCAGCGATCCATCGACAGACTGCACTTAGGAGCAGGAGTGAGGTCCAGGTGACTGCCAAAAGGGAAGCATGGAGAGAGCAAAGTAACACCCACGCGTTTCTAATTTCAAGTGGAAAATCAGTTTGGGGATTTCTTCAGCTGATGTGTGGCATCAGCACGTCAGATTCCAGCTTCCCTATGTAGAACTCTCCTCCCCTCCCTCCCCCACCTCCACTTCCTTCTGTAGGAGTGGAATGCTCTCGGCTGTTTTCTGGCTGCCTGCCTCTGCCATTGCACTGGCCCAGCTGCCACCTGAGATATTCCACACATGACATTTATCCAGGGGAGGGCATTGACAGATGCTTCAAAGCGGCTTTGTGCCACGGCCAAGAAAGGCCCCCTAGTCACATTAGATAAGGCAGGGGACTATCATATTAACCTGTGTGTGGCACTGCCATGTTTGAAACACACAGGGCCCCCAATCCGTCCGCCCGCCCTCCTTCCTGCTTCGCCTGCGGCATCGCACCTTGTAGCACACGGGGCCGCACATGAGGAAGGAGAGAAATAAACGTTTAAACAAAATGCACACCGCAGAAGACCTCTGTGTCTGCATCCACATATCGACGAGTTTGAACATCAGGCATGCGTTTGGCTGGGTCTGCTCACAGGATTGCCCCATGTCTTCCTGTGACAGACTGCAGTGGAACTGTGCCGCGATGACCTTGAGGTAACATACAGGGACAACGGAAGCCCACAGTTAAATCAAAGACCATGTTTGAACAAAGGTCATTACGCGCTGTATCGTCCAAATGAGGATCTACAGTCATCCAGGGCATTGTCAATAACATGCTCTCATTTCACTTCCTCCGTGGTGGAGTCTAAATCCTCCTTCCCTACACTGTAAATCAGCTGCTAACAGTCGTGACATAGCGGGAGCACCAGTTGGCTGCCCTCCTTGCTGAGGGAGACACAGTTTCCCCCGGAGGTGTGTCAAAGTCAAAGTAATCAATCTTGTCTTCATTTCCCAGCCATGCCAGCCTCTGGTTGTCCTGCAGGCCCAGTCTAAACGAGGAAGCATCCCCCAGACACTCAGCCCTCATTTAGATGTTTCCTCACCTAGTGTCACACAGACATGTAAAGCATTTGACTGGAGACTGTCCAGGGGTTGGGAGTTGACATACTTGTGTTCTGTGTAAACCAATGGCCCTCTCCCCCAGCCTGTCTGTATTGATACATCTGTGCAGTCAGTTCCTCCACTGCCCGCTGTCTAGCCTGCCAACTCTCATTGTCTTTACTGAGAAGTTACCTTCAAGTACAGAGGAAGACGGCTACTGCAACTTGCACCAAAGGTCAAATCCAATTGTGTATTGCTGACATTTTCGAAATAGAAAGGGGCGACTGTTGCAATGGAAGACCATAATCTGGCCATTCTGATTGGAGGAGATTGAACGATCTCCAGTCACACAATGGCATTAATAATAAACATGAATAGACATTCTTGTTAACTGATCTAATGCCGTCATTAATTTTCTGTTTCCCACGTTATTTTTGCTGTCCACTGTTGATATCAACAAGTGTTTTGTTCTGATTTGGGGACAAATATGGTGCTATTCTCTACTGTGCTATTTCACATCTCACACCATGATGATTTCCACTTTTTGATCAATAAGCCAACAGCGTATGTCCTCCACCTATAAGAACATTCAATAACATGCTAAACAAATCCCACGGTGCCTCTCTCCCAGGCACAGTCACGGCTTGTTATGTATGGAGTGACGCGACCTGCAGGCTGCAGCTCTGATTCTTATCAGAATACTCACATCTGATTGGAGAAACAGTGTCAAACAAAGGCAGGTGCTCCTGTATTCTGCTCGTATCTCCTTTTGAACAATTCCATCAAAGCTGGATAAGCCGAATGGCGATGTGGACAAGATGGCAATATGTAGACAAATCTCCACAGCATCAGCGCACAAGAACGCCTGATACAGAATGCAATTTGAATCATCAAAAAATGGACGAACTGATGAGGGGAATAGATATTGCCTGTCAAAGAAGGTCCGTGGTGCGAAATGTCACCGCAATGCTTGAATTGGCTTTCAAATGAACGACTCTCAGACTTGATTTCTGTAAATTCTACATGTCATGGATTGTTGTTGCACACATACTCTGCCTTAGTATTTTAATGCAAAACAATACTAGTGTCAAACAATGATTTATGTTGGTCATAAGTAATTATTATGATTTATATTTGAGGTCAAATAAGTGTTAAACTGCAATCCCCAAGATTAGGTTGGCAACACTGTACCAAAGAAAGGTTGCCCAACCACCCGAAGCTGCCGTAGATACCGTCTCAGGCTGTTACGGTGGGGTTGTGTACTGCATTACAGGTTGTAATGTCCCATTGTCAGTCACCAGCAGTGTATTAAA
Source organism: Mallotus villosus (assembly GCA_903064625.1). Lineage (NCBI taxonomy): Eukaryota > Metazoa > Chordata > Actinopteri > Osmeriformes > Salangidae > Mallotus > Mallotus villosus. Next base: position 27,803 of record CAEFZP010000361.1, read on the forward strand.
TTGCAGCTTTACACTGTGGTGCTGTGCACCATGGGCGCGGTGCCTCGCCTCCCCCCGTGCCCGTCACACGCCAGCCCCATCCTGAGTGACAGGCCGCTCCCCACAGAACAGAGGGTAATTGGCATTCAGGATCGTCTGGGTGATAGCGAGGGTGGTGGATTCCGAGGGAGACATTGGGCGGGCCTCCATCTTTTATCCTGTGCCATAAAGTTCCCCTCAGTCAGCCCACTCCCCATTTACAAAGAGAGAGAGAGAAAGAGAGAGAGAGAGAGAGAGAGAGAGAGAGAGAGAGAGAGAGAGAAGGAGAGAGAGAGAGTCTGCTTTGCATGCAGTAAGATGGCAGTCAGTCCCCCAGGGATACATTGTCGGTGAGGGGGAAACGTATTTCTATGCATGAGGAGAAATCTCCTTCAGGTTTGTGTTTCTCCCTCCCCAACCCTCTCCTGTGTCTGTAGGGATTTATGACCTGTCACCCCAGAACTCTCAGGGAGGAGGGGGGGCCTCCACACATCACTCCCCCAAACACGACGTGTCAATCTACAAGAGAGTTTTGTTCATCCGACCACGTGGTGGTGAGAAGTCATAAATGAACGAGGGATTGAAAGAGACAAGCTTATTGTACTGCAGCTGTTGCTGCTACACGTTGAGCTGGTTTAAAAAATGACCTGTTTTTCCATGACAGCACAGACTCCAAATCCTGAAACATGTCAATATTAGTCATTTTCTTTCAACTCTAAATTGTAAGTGTGATATTCCGTCTTTAAAGATTAAAAGACTGTTGAACATAAGTCATGAGGCTGTTTAAAGAACAGCATGACACCATGGATTCACAACTCTATATTACTCCAAGGATATTTAATGGATTTCAACCCGGAATCCAGCACACACTGATGAATAATTGTTCTTATACCTGTGCTGCTAAGGGTGATCATTAAAGTGTGTGATAGCTATAATAACTTTCCACATTACACAGCACTTCTGTATCTGTAGAAGTTTGACAAAGTGCATAGCCCAAATAATAAGAGCAGTAGTATGTTCTATAGTTGCAATTAATTTAGGAAATATGAACTTCATGAGATGACAATCATTCAAATGTTCAACAGTTTTAGTTGGTGAATTAAAGTAGCAAGATACTCTAAACTATAATAAGCTGAGACAAAAAGTAACTAACTTTGGCCAACCTAGACATACATTAGTTCACCGACGTTGATATAAAAACACAGGTTTGGTCATTTTTTTTAATCAGTATTTATAATGACTTAGATAATGTCATACTAAATCAACAATACTAATGAATATTTATGTGAAAAGTAAAAACTGTTCTTAACACAATGTTCTCCTGAACACATATTTTTCTCAAATGTGTAGAGGAACACAAGCGTGCTAGCTCTTTGAAGAATATACCCCTTTGCTGAAATAAACAAGGGATATAATTAGGAATTAATTGGCTGAGAGATTTGGAGCAGACTGCGGAGCTCCCACAAGCCTCTCTGACATTCTGTAGATCATATTAATGATGACTGTGTGAGAGGAGGTAAATTATGCAGCTTTTAGAATGAGTGTTTCCACATGTGTGTAACGGTGGTGGTTTGGGAAAACACAAAACAGTACGTTACTTGAGCCAGATGTCCATTTTATAGTTGTTTTTTTTGACAATTATGGCACCCACACCTGAGCGAATGCAATGGTAGCCACTGTGTATTGTAACGCATTGGTTACATTAGCATTGACTTAGGAAACACAACGGCCGCGTTTCCCAGATTCGTTAAGAAGCTCTTAACGATCTGGGAAAGGCGGCCATGTGTGTAAGTAAACCTCAAAAGCCTTTTTGGAGGGTATAGGAGAACATCAAACTTTTCTTATAACCAAAGGGAGTTTGTTCTCACTGAAAATGTTTTTCTTCCAGCAAGATTGTGTTTCATTGTGTGTTGTGTCTGTGACTTTAATGTGGTCATACCTTTACAGACCATCACTTTTATTTGCAACGCGATTGCATGATAGTGACCACAGAGTATGGAAGATGGTGGGATAAACACACCCGCTGAATAGTCCACTCTCTAATCTGACCTGGTTGCTAGGGACATAGCTATAGTCTAAAGACTCCATTAGAGGTTTCACCAGTAAACTACTGATAACTCACCATGCTTGACTGGACTGATGTCTCCTACTGGTTGATGCCTGTTGCCCTCTCTGGTAATCATTGTGTTTTCTCTGGGAAGGCAATGAATGTGTCCCACAGCTGCTCTGAGAAGGGAAACATCAATATAAAAAGGGGGAGTGACGGTATGAATAGCTAACTGCCGAGCAGTGTGGACAGAATGATGGAAGCTACTCAGAGGAGTGATTCTCTTTCTCTGCTCTCAATGTTGGGATGGCGGCCAGTCAATCGCTTGTGACTTTGTAATATACAATCTGACTCTTCCCTCCGTAAAATCTATGTTGCAGATTGAACCATGGATGACCCACCATGACACCATAGATATGCCACTCAACAACTGTGTGCGCAACAGCTGTCTTTGCAGGTCTGTCTGGAGTGTGTATTGAGCTGACCTTGCCAGCTGTTGGGCGATTGTTTTCAAGCAGATCTTTCCAGTAAACCCATTTGGGTGCATTGTGTTTAAATTGCGTATTATTTTACGTGACAAGTTTGAGTTTTTCAAATGATTTCACAAATCACAACAAGCCATAATTCTACTCATTCAGTTGATTTCCAGAACACAACATTGACACCTGTTTTAGTAGGCTACTGTAATCTTGCTATTTTAGTCAGTAAAGTCATGAAAGAAAGAAAAAATGGTTGTTTTGCCAAAATGGTTGTTTTAAATTAATCTCTAACTGAATTCTCATATTATTTTTACACTTCTACACAATGCCGTCATTACCAATAAAATCGATAACAACTCTTGTCCACGACCATTTCCTTTATAACACAGTATTGTTAAGTAGTTTTAGCGGATGTTCATTACTCAATTGTAACAAGTCTCTACATTAAGGTACAACATACAAAATAATTGACTCTGGCACAGTATCACTAGAATATAGTCTCTTTATTCTGTGCTGATTTCATAAACAATGTGCATTGACCAAACAAGCTCAACATGCGACATAAAGGGCAATGACAACATTCACTTGTGAATTTGAAACAATTTTACTTTCATAGACCTTTGCTTATTAAACTTGAATATCAACTGTCTAATTACAATAATCTTTCTTTCCGTTTTGAAACCTGGCAAATGCATTTGGTCAAGGGAGTGCTGATGTTTTTCATTTGACATCAAATGTGCATAATTGTTTTTATTTAATTGAGTGCATTTCATTTACGAAGCACAGTCTCTACAGTGTTCAGTGTTCCACATCAAAGACAGTGTTCTACAAAGCCCCCTTGCCATAACTATATCTTCTAGGTGGAATTGTATCCACCTGTCTCTCTGTACCTCCTTGTTGTTGCGACCTCATGTGTTTCTGACTCTTTTCAGCTATTTTTATTCCTTCCATTCCATTCTTTCATCTCTATCTCTTTAAACACATTTTCTTCTCTCGCACAAAGTCTCCTTTGTAGCTATAAAAACTATATTTTACAGAGGATAACTGGATTGAGTACTAACAGTGAAAGGAAAAGAGTGCATTGGAGAGGTCTGAAGTGAAAAGTATTTCAGTCATCAGAACACCGTGTCAATCTATCAGTTAAAACTGCAGAAACTAAAAGTGAAGAACACCTGTTTTGACCTACAGAGTCTTAAAATACCTGGCTGCCATATTCATTAAACTGTGTGAGAGTTTCAGTGGTGGCGCATGCACCTTGGTGGTGTGGTCTTGAAGGACAAAGTGACACGGGCGCCAGAAAAAGAATAGCTCAGCTGTGACCTCTGACCTTCCATCGGAAATACAACCGGACCACATTCTTTTTTCTTTCCTGCGCCTTGTGTCCTGTGGCTTAGACTGTGACTCTTGTTTGAACGTAGAGTACAAACTGAATGATTCAGTATGTTTCAAACACAGAGTGACACCATTGTGGTTGTTGTGAATTTGCGTGAATCTTTATTTGATGCTCCTCAATACTCCACATCTCATGAGATTGGTGGAGTCATGCTTAGCATATTTGTCTAAAGTTAATGTAATACTTGTGCGACTTGGCTCTCATAAAACAATGATGATACACTAACATGCTGTGGCAAAGACAAATTATACACTGCTAATGGATGATAATTTGTACTGTTCTCAAGTTTAGTGTCCAACAGAAAGAAACCCTATCACTGTGTTCCTTCACAGAAACATGAATTTATGTTTTTCTTATTTACACTTAAACTATGCCCTTGAAGAAACTGTACTTTTGTTTCATTCAATTGTGCTCACAAACACAATTTGTAAGTATTCATCTCAGTTTGAATTTGTGAAATAATAATTGTATCTATACAAGGGAGTGTGACGATTAAGTGGATGTCTTTGTATAACATTACTTTACTTCTTCCTTCTCTCTGTTCTAACACATTGCTACATGTAAATTGTCTAGAGGCCTCTGCAAGTACAAACTGCATGTTGATGACATACTAATCAGTGTAAAGGACGCTTCTAGGTATAACCTACTTCGCCAGCAAATGAATATGCTAACCCACTTACAAAGAAGAACATAGCTTTTAAATGGTCTGTTTCCTGCAGTCTACTCCAGAACTGACTAGACTCAAAGCAAAACTACCAATTCGATTTTCAAAGGTTCTTGACAACATTTGTGTCCTAAACGGGCTCAAGAACACAATGGCCAAAGCAAACATCTGCACGCGGACACGTCTGTGACAACAATCTGACAAGCTGTCGCCCTGTTCACGGGTGAGTTCAATTCGACCGTCTTCGAATTGAACTTTAAGACACAGAAGGGACCACGCACGGCTTACTGCATCTCGCCCATCTCGGTGGATCCCCATGGGGGTCCCTGTCCACTGGGCCTGTGTGGGAAGCCACAGCCCGGCCACTTGGAGTGTGAAGAAAGGCCCTACCCCACTGGGCCTAATTCTAGGTGACATATTTCGTACATGATTTAGCTAACAGTCCTACAGCTGTGTCCCCTGTACGCACAACAAAGCTTTTGGGATGGAGTGTACGTGTAATTAGACCCTTCACTAAGAACATAGAGGAGGGGGACATTATGGATTGGCTTTGTTTTTGATGCCGTGCTTGGTTGGCTTTGGATTGTCCATTGTATGAGGTGTGTGACGACACCTCTGTGGGATATTGTCATAGAGTAAAGCGGTTCATACGCTTAAAGATGCCAGCTATTACTAAACATGTGTTTCCCCTGAATGGTATGGGTTTCCTGTCAGCCTGTGCACAGTCAGCTTGTTATCTTAGACCTACTGTAACTAATCACTGAACCACACTCATGTCGAAAGAAAGTGATTAATATACTATATGAAACACACCTTTATAAGGAGACCTTGACATTTCCAGGACAGTATTCCGAGTGATGCAGTTAACAGGACCATCTGTAGTTTAACCAAAATGGGGTCTGACAGAATATGTCTGCTCTAACTAAATTAGCCTCCTTTTCCCCAAAGCAGATTAGGAGACATGTCACATTTGTTAACCTCTGTATGGGCATGTTTATTATGCAAATGATAAATAAACTTGGGATTAGTCATACTGAGCACAGCGCCAATGACATTTATGAAAGGGAAGACGCAGCTGGGAAGTAGCCTCTATGAGGGTGGTGTGTGTGTGTGTGTGTGTGTGTGTGTGTGTGTGTGTGTCAGACCTGAGATGACTACACTGATGCACGTTTAGATTCAGTTAATTTACCTTAGATTCTGCATCAATGTGGCCACTCCATTGATTTCCTACATCCAAGTATTTTATGGCAAAGTTTTGACATGCGAGTCAGTTGTTGTGTCTGAGTGGAGGATATATCAAAGGAAAAAGAAAGACAAAAAAATACTCAATGAGACAAATGTGCCTGTTTAGAATATCATCTCATTGTTGAATGAAGGCCTAATCTGTTCAGAATCAGAATGTTACTCTCATACCTAATTTTTGAACATAATGTTCTATATGCTTGAATGGTTGGTTGGATGGATGGAGTGATGGAGGGACAAGACATGATTTGAATCTGATGAGATAGAGCCTAGAGGTCACAGAGGATCCACTCAGAGATGTGGTGGTACAATCCGTCTGTCAGGGGGGGGGTCTCTGTGCTGACATGGAAACCAGGCCACAGCCAGGAGTAGGTTGGGAGCCAGGGCCACAGCGGAGAGCTGTACAGACATGATCCACCTCCATGTGTCCCCAAGGACAGGCTGAGTCATGGCTGTGTGGCTGCTAAATGACCCAGCGGTCCCCAATGCTATGGCTAAGCATGGCTCTACGATGCTGGCCCAGCAGAGAGGAGTCTGATCCATACAGCTCTGGACTGGGACCTGTTTCTGCCATCTTTAACATGTTCTCTGTCAACGTAAGGATGAGATCTACTTTACCCATGTTTCATAGGACATTGTACTATAGGCTAAACACTTTATACAATTGAGTTATGCTCATTTATTTACTTTTAAACTATCTCTGCTTTGAAGTGATTTCTTTCATTAATTTGAACTTGTTTAAATGTATATTCTTTTTTTTAAATTAAATGTTATACCTCTACACACATTTGTAAACACTTATCCTGTGTTCATGATTTGCAATTTGTGACTAAATCCAATTAGCCACTTTGTAATTAACCATAATTTCTTGAATTTTTGTCCTGCGATTTAGTCTAAGAGTAAATGCATTTTAAAGAATGCACACATTTCCTGTTGGGTAGTTAATATGGGAGCAATTTTCCACTGTGTGATCAAAGTGAAAATGAATGCATAAGAAATGAGAGTGTCCTTTGGTGACACCCTGGGCCTTGCTTCAAGTGTCCTGACTGAAGAAAATAACACAGTGTGATGCACAGCCAAACACACAGAATTCTTTGGCAAGCATAGTTATGAATATTTATACACATTACATTACTATACATCAGCATCATAACCCCTTGCCAATGAGTCAGACACAATAAGGGCTGTGATTGACCCTGGTTGTCATAGTTTCAGACACTCTGTGCCTGGCATCGCCAGTGTTTTTGTCACGAGTTCATTCAGTTTGACAATCTTAACAACAAAAACAAGTCCTTGTCCATTTGTATTTGTTAGATGACCTGTCCGGCATTGACCAGCAAAGTTCAAATAGACCACATTCTCTTTAAAACTGTTGTGTGTGAACTTCTATGCATGGCTTACAATGAACCAACCGAGAACAATAGACAGAGGGTATAACAGAGATGAGAAGGTAAGAAATCATAGATAAATATAGAGAGGGTGAGAAAAAGAAACCGATTCGGTCATGATGACCCAAATGTAGAAGATCTCTTTGATACATAAAAACACATCAACAACATAAATCTAGAATATTTTAAGGCATCAGTAACATTCCATGATTTGCATAGGCTGTCTGACAGTTCACTTTTGATGTAGATTGAGCAGGGCACCGATACCTGCTTCTTCCTCTAATAAATACCCTTGTTTGTCTCCTTTTAAGCAATTAACAGTTTGTTTTGATCCGTGTGTTGCCTTTCATCCTTTATCTGTAATGAGACATGAACTCCTGATGTACCCTGACAACCAACACTCCAGCACAGGATTCTGTCAGAGCAAACCAAAAAAACAGGTTGAGAGAGAGAGAGAGAGTGAAATAAACAGATAAGCTGGAGATAAGAGGTACCTCAACAGGGGGGCTACCCCGTCTAAACCCGGAGTCTGTATAAAACAAGACAGCACTGTCATTTCTCCAGTGCTAAAGGCTGGTGTGTTCCTCTATGATGCCAGAGAAAAGAACACCTTGTTAACTGTACTCGGTTTTAATTATGCATGATGATTTGCTTTGTTAACTAGGGAATCACATTCATAGAGTCTTTTTTTGAGACAGGTGGAGGTCAGTTGGACATCCTGTCTTGTAGCCAAGGCCTCTCTCTCTTGTGGGGCTGCATTGAAGGTCTTCTGTTACTAAAACCGGGCACAGTTGGTAGGTACTTGGCTTTCATGAATATCCACACGTCAGACTAAATGTGCTGCTGAGTTGCTAGAATATGTATTCTCTTTCAACTCTTACCACAAAACCCTTACACTACCACACACTACCACTATTACATGACCACGATTATACCACAAACAGCCCTTTGTTATGTGGATATGAATGCTCCCTGTAACTAACTTATCCAGTTAACACACAAAGAAACTGCAAACTTTATTTTATAACTACAGGGAGATTATTGAATGGCTTTGAGTAATTGGTCCTCAATGGACATGGTCACAATGCAAGCACTGAGGGACGAAACCAGGCAGCTCAATTGTATGGGATCATTACATGTCATTACCATTTTCCTCATCCTGATATTGTGTTTACTTTCCTGCCAAGGACATCATCTGTCAGCCGCTGTAGACATGATACACAGGGGAAATGCAGAAAACAGCACTATTGAGATGTATGGCTGTTGATTCATTGTGTAATGTATTTTATAAGAATTATACCTCCAAGGCACTTAGACCTTTGGGAGCCTGGTGAAACAATGTACAGAGTTATGTGTCTTTTTGATGTACACACTTCATTCGTATCTTATACTATAGCATGCCTCTATTCATGAACTTTTGCCTCTTAGGTTGAGGGATCTTGTTTTATTCAGATAACCTGAAGATACTCTACAGAAATTAGAAGCAGCTCTTCAAATGTAATTCAACTCCATAATAGCGGACAATCAATACAGTGCAGTCCTGACACAGTTGTGTCAAAGTGAATCAGCATGTTCGGACATACTGTACGGTCCTGTAGGCAACCTATTCTAGATAACATTAATGAGGACACGGTGAGGTCAAAGCTTTACAGAGTTTTAGAATGCGTGAAGGAGAAGGTAAACTGTGACTGTCTCTAAAGCAAGTATGAACATGTATGAAGTATGGACATGAAGAGGTAACAGTACCTGGTAAATGTCAAAGTAAAAGTGATTTGTGGATATGGCAATTCATTGACTTTACATCATTAAGTAATAGTTAGTGTGCACATAAGAGCTAATATGATGGACGAAGTGACCGATGCAAGTGTCCCAATATAATGAGAGTGTGTGTATGACAGGAATCTTCCAGAACATCACGCCCCCTCACGGTCAGCAGCCAGAGACACCGCAGTGCTCCGGCTCTCCGGATTTTGGACTGTGGCACCTGTGTCTCATTTGGTTGATTACTCTGCCCCTCCACCTGTATTAGTACTCACATTACTCATGTATCCATGGTCTTGGCAAAGTCTTGTCTTGTCTAGTGTAAGGTACAGACCGAGGGTTTCTCTTTGCTATATATGACTATCTTGACAGGCAAGATCCTTGCCTGTATGACTGACTATTCTCTTGAATTACCCTCTGTTGCCTTGTTTGCAACCTAGTTCCAATAACTTAACAGAAATGTAAAGGAAATGTATCAACAATAAATAGTGTGAAAGCTGTCATCATATAACATTCCATGTTTAATTTAGGATATTCAACTTAAATAGTATTTTCATCACATAGTGTGTGATGCTGTAGAGCTTTATCATGAAGCTTTGATCAGTGATGGGGGGATGATGACATGGTTTCCATTGAATGCAACTTCCATAAAATTCACTCAATATTCATTCTCATCTCTAATATTACGGTGCATGTGTCAATCTGCTATCAGTATGGGTATGTTTGTTCGTAAGCATCTAAGCATGCAGCACCTTTTCCCATGTGGGCCTGACGACTCACTTGAGTAAAACAGCAGCCTGCTGAATCTATCTGTCAGTCAGTAAAGTAGTCTCCTAAAAGACATTACCGGTACACCCTCTACACCTGGAGCATGTCAGTCTACATTCAGCAGCGTGTTTTCCCCTGTCAATATTTCACCAAGGCACTTTATTTTTTTATTGAATCTTATGTTCTAGAAAGGGAAAGTGTGTGTGTGTGTGTGTGTGTGTAGGAGAGCGAGAGCGAGAGAGACTGAAAGAGAGGGGGAGCAACTTACAGTCTTACATGCTCAGTGTTAGAAAGGATACTGGGAAAAAAACAGTTGGCCCAAATACTGCATTTTCAAGATACTTTCTTACCCACCGACGTAATCTGCACAAAACTGCTTTACTGTGCCGTGTCAGTGCCGTGTTGCCAGTTCTACTGTAGAACTCAGCGGTCATGGGAACATGCAGTATTGGGACCTTGGTGTAGGTGGATCAATATCTGTAGGGGCTCTTATGAAACTAATGTGACCTAACTGTGAAAATTGAGCAATATTACACCCTTTGCTAAAGCAATGCACTATTGATTGTGCGGTCAATGTACAGCAAATATCAGAGACCACACACAAAGCTGTAATGTGATGGACTGTCCTGTTTTTCTTGCCATTTAAGAGGGGTGGAAATTCAATAGCAATAAAGCTTGTATCAATTTCCTCCTTTTAATGTCTCAGTGTTCCCGCACAAACATCTCCCTGCTAACATATTACATTTCGCACAATTCAGTGTTGAAACACAGCACTGCAGAACTATTTATAATGTACCCTTTTAAAATATAATACAAATCTAATACTGGAGTTGTTTTACTGTAATAGTTGTAACTGTAAGATTGAATATGTTAACATGTTGTCACTGGTAAAAAAATACCTGTTCTAAAACTTTTAGGGAATGAGAACTGGATCTTTCATAGCCTTTCTGTCATTTCATCATTGAATAAAACAATAAAATAAAATCGTTTTCACACTTAAATCCATTCTAAGCTAACACATTTCAAAAGTAAACACATTTTCCATAATTGTATTTACATCCAGACTAGGACTAGGATTTGAATCTTTTTGAATCTTTGACTCCATGGTGAGGATAACTAGGGTAAAACAAAAAGCAATGCAGTTGGGTTGTCCTTCATCAGGTGTACTGATATTAAACAGATGCTCAACATGAAGCTTATAAACATGCTGCTTGCTGCATCACTTTTGACTAACCCTAACTCTAATTGAATTTGGATATCAACATATTGTAGCTGTGTGGCACAGTCTCTGTACAGTATATGCAACTTCCTATATCTCAGTCCTGAAGCACAGGTGCTGAATATTCAATGCAGCCATTCCTTCCCTGAGCGCAAGAAACCGTACTCATTTAGTTTTTTTAATTATTCAAATTTTCTTGGGATATGCTCTGTAATTACAAAGTCAAGCCAATGGGGATATGTGTCTCCCCTCCGGTGCAAGTGTGACGACATGCTTAACATAAGACTGACAGACTTTGGCAGTGAGGACCTGGTTGGTAGGTTACAAGGGGAAACTTTGAAGGGTGAGGATGCACCACTTTGAACACTGGTATGACACAAATAAGTCCTGAAATTATGAAATAATTTTGACTTTGACTTTAATCTCGGCAAGGCAACATTGGGCTTTGTCGCATAGTAAAAATATATTGTCACTATTTGCGTTCTCTGTTCATGATTATTTATGCTTACACACAAGTACCAAAGCAATAATACAAAGTCAAACACAAGGCACACACAACACCTTTAGCAATCCAATATCATTAAGAGTAAATCCATGTCTGTTTATTTTTTTAACATGAATATGCCCAGGGCAATGTCAACTGGTAAGTACGGAATGGGCACCAAATGTTTTAATATTCCTCTATCTTGTCAATATCAATTTGATATCAAACTCTAATTTCCATGCATCCTCATCATCTTTGTTTCCGTTCAGGAAGGGAAATAGGTAGGCGTTAAAATAGGGATTGCTTAACTGGACCGCAATTGATGTAGGTGTTTTGAGCCCCATATAAGCTAATGGTCAGGGTTTGTTTAGCGCAATTAAATGCTGTTTAGGAATGTGACACACACACACTTACAGTCACCAATATTGAGTCCATAGATGGGGATGGTTTTGCGGTTTTGACGATCAAAAAAACTAAAAAGCGAAAAGGGCAAGTATATAGTCCTCAACATTCTGTGGATGCAGTGTCTTGGAGTATGGGTCAGCTTGTGGTTATCTACTTATGGACACACCACAACAACAAAGTCATCACAGAGCGTCACTATGCTACTGTCGTCTGTATTGAGAGAGGCATGGACGTAGTACGAGTTTGTGAAATTGAAAAAATCTTGTTCAAACAAAGCTTTATGAGTGTGCCAGTCAAGCGAGTAGAACCAGAGAGGGCCTTCATGGGGTCCAGACCGGCAGCCCAGCTCTGTCCGGGCTTCACCAAGTGTGCTAACGCCCATTTACACATAGAGTGGCAGATTTCATGCAGCTCTGGAAGGTAGGTGTATGGTTAAATGTTCAATCTCTCCTCTCTCTCTTTTAAAGTGTTTTCTGTTGCTTAGAATTCACTTGGGATTGAAATGGCAGCATTGCTTCTGTTGTGAAGATGACCACACACACACACACTTTGTGAGTACTGTATACACTTTAAGTTAATTGTGCTCTTTCAATATATTGTCTTTTAAGAATGATTATGGATTTTGCAGAGGTCCTTCATGTTCACAGTTACAAAATCATGAACAATAAAATATATTGTATGACGATAGCAAAACGTGTTGAAATAACAGTGCAGTTAAAACTGTGAGTGGAAGCCTAGTGGTGAGGATGGCACTGCACACTGACTCTGAGATTAAGACACTAATTGAACCATAATTAGGTACGGCCTTTTTTCATCAAAGCCATAGGAACAAGCGTCTCCAGCTAATGTCAATAATTGTGTCGCAGGATGCAAGGTTCTCTTTGCCCTGGTACAAATTACAGAACATTAATAATGTGTAATTACAGAGAAAAGATTGGAGTGTCACTGTGTCGAAAGGATAAATGAAATGATTCCTGGTAGGAGGAACGATGGCGGTGGGAACGACACAGGGCTGTGCAGAGACTCAGTCAGGGACGCCTGCTACGCTGCTTGTGTCTGGAGCTGGAGCGAGACTCTGGGTAAACTTGTGGTGGTTGGTCTTGTCTGGACTTGACCACATCCATGATAGGCTTCTGGGATTAATCAATATGTGTATTGTCCTGAAAGGGTTTAAATCAAGTATACCCTCAATATGTATGGAGCTAAATCAGGGCCAAATGCTTTGTTAATTCCCAAAAAAAAATCTATAGTTGAAAAACTAAAGCTTGACATTGAAAATGCAAGTTTTGGTCGAAAACATGATAAATAAAACCATGTATTCAAAGAAAAAATAAGTGTACCAATTTTTTTTTCAGGTTGACAAAGATTTCGATTAAATTCTGGAACTATTTTGAATAAGTTATTCATTTTCATTTTTCACTTTTATATTTTCACATAGTTTCAGTAGTTCACCAGCCCTGCTTCAACTTGATCCACTTTATTAAAAAGTAACAATTCCCCCAAATGCCAACAAAAGCAACACAAAAAGCAAGCGATCAATTATTTTCACAGACTAATCAAGAGACTGTGTGACCTGAACTTGTTATTTTGAACTCTGATTGTTAACTTTCAGAGCTTTGTCACCTAGATGTGCTCAAAGCCCCCCTCACAGCCCCCCCTCACAGCCCTGCCTGCCTTCAGTGTGACTGTCCAGGTGTCGTGGGTGCAGTCCTGTTTCTATTTGCACCCCACTGTCAGAAAGGAGCTTCTATCCTAATTACTGTTAGAGTGGGCAAAGGCTGTGACCCGCTGTAATCATTAAAGTGCAGGAGCTGACGTGCAAGTCTGTCTGCTACATGCAAGGGCAGCACTATTGCTAAGAAACCACAAAGGTCACCACCCACCCCCCCCAAAAAAAAACACTGCAAGGCATAGACATACTTTTTTTTTAAGATTAAAAGCTCAAAATACCTATGAAATTAAACATAGTTCTGTATGCTAGTGCAAACATATAAAAAAACTGAGGGGTCATAGGGGCTGGCCTCAGGGACATGGATGAGAGCGAAATTCAGGATTTCTTGAGCAACATTTGAAGTCAGGTAATACTAGACCTTCTACTCGCTCTACTACAGAACGCCTAGGCATTCCCCTCTCTCTCTTCTCTCTCTCTCTCTCTTTCTCTCTCTCTCTGTCTATCTCTCTCTCTCTCTCTCTCTCTCTCTCTCTCTGTCTGTCTGTCTGTCTGTCTGTCTGTCTGTCTGTCTGTCTGTCTGTCTGTCTGTCTGTCTGTCTGTCTGTCTGTCTGTCTCTGTCTGTCTGTCTGTCTGTCTCTCTGTCTCTCTCTATCTCTCACTCGCTCTGTGTCGCTCCCTCTTTCTCTCACCTCTTTCTCTCTGTCTCTGTCTGTGCGAGAATGCTCTTGAGAGGGCCAACACTGATAAATCTCTCACATTTCCCCCTTGATGTGAGAGAGACCTGAAGAGGACGGCACTTCATCATGAGGAAAGGCTCTCTCCTATCTGCCTTCAGCACTTCTTACCTTCATAGGAGGAGGAAATGGCACTAATAATGTTTTGAGGCATGTTTGGTTTGGCGAAATGGTTTCATATATCAGTTTCATGGGAGCTGGGAGAGCTGTCGATGCTGATGCCTAGTTATAGGAATTGCTGTGCCGCAGTATTTCAGGTTGGGACACGCCATTCCAACTGGACTCACCACACAGCCTGTACCACACAGCCTGTACCACACAGCCTGTACCACACAGCCTGTACCACACAGGCTGGGCTGTTGATTCACTGTTGAAGATGCAGATTGTAACTTTACAACTTTCTATTTTTGGATGGTTTTGATAGCGCTGCCCCACTCTTGTCATCCTCATAACCGTTCTGGTAAAATTCCACAGCAGTTCTGTCAACCATGTGCTTGGGTATTTGTTGAAACAAGACAATATTTAGAAGAATACAACATTCATTGCAAAGCATGGCTGACTAACCCTGTATAGTAGGCTGACTAACCCCGTATAGTAGTCCTCTTCATCTCCTCCCCCCTGAACGACTGCCCTGTTCTCGTTTAGATACCATCTATTGTTTATTTTCTGATGTTAAAGCCTCTACGGTACTGAGGAGCTACAATATATGAATCTGAGAAAGGAATGCAGTAGGATCTTGCTCATTATGTGACTCTGCGACGGTAAAGAAACTCCAGGAGGAGAAGTCTTTGTCAGGAGTTTTGTTTCTCATTACCCACAGGGGTGCAACGCTATACATATTTCTTCTGCAGCAAGTCCCCGGGTTATACCAGTGTTATCTCTTCATTACCTTGCCTTCCCCTCTCAACTAAATGACACCATTGGCATTGATTAAGGTGTGTTGAGAACCTGCTTATGTGTTTAAATTATCTGTGCCTTATGCTTGGGGCAAGCGTTTCAGCAGTGCCCTGGGACAGTATTATTCCTGCCGTGGAAATTCTTTGAGGATCACAGCTTTGCATCCTATCTGGTGCATAGCCCTGAGATATGCCACAGGGCTCCAAGTCCATTGATTAATTAATTCCTAAACTCTGATTGATGGGAAATAATGGAGATAGAACAAAGGTCTGTGTTTTTATTTTGCACGTCAATGCACCTGAGTGCTATTGTGTTCACGACCTATACTGTTGATACTGATGCAATGTTCGTCGTCTGGATTGCTCTGAAAGGATGAGAGATTTCAGAGGTGGCCAATATCCTTTGTTATTTGACACAAACGGGATCTTCTGAGTATTTTTGCTGTGACTGGTTTGTATGGTGTCTGAGTATTTGTGATGTGAAATTGAATAACGGTCTCTTGGTTTGCCTTTCTTTGTTTCCTTGTGTATTCTCTGAACAATCTTTGTGTCCTTGTGTATACTCTGAACTGTCGGCTAAAATGATTGTGGTCCATGCAGACCCTGGAAGACTGAACTTCACCTTAACCAAATAGTGTCTATTTTAAAAGGTCACAGGCATGGGGACACACACTGAATATAAAATGATACTCTTCTCTCTGCAAAGAGCCTTTTTGTAAAGACGGCAGTGTAGACACCACTACTCTGAATACAGTACGTTCAAGAGACCAGCTGCTGTAGATCGTTAAGTTTAAGGATTCTTACAGGGTCACTTGTAATGAAATGTTCCTTTTTTCATGAGTTTAGAATAGTATGTGGACACACGCCGATGCTTTCACTTTTATGCTTGTATTCCAGCACAATGCTGTACTGCCACTCCATGCAAAACTTGCCTTTCACTTTTCTCCAATGGTGTCACTTTGATAAAACCCTCATGGCCTGTCAATCTTCTCCATCTCCCTAACAGAACAGTAACGGCATTGTGATTCTTCTTTTTTCTTTTGTGAAACATCACATTGAAGATGTAATACCTAGCAAGAGCACAAAAAACAATAACAATTTTAAAATGTATTCAGGCCATACTAATTAATTCACATTGTGGTACCTGTATGCTGTTTAAGTAATATGTTCCAAGAAGTGGGAGTTATTATAGAGTTTTTGGCCGGGAGTGAAATCGTAGCGGAAATGTGTTTGCTGGCCCAGGGAGCCTGGGTTTGGCCCAGGCAGTAATTGTCTTGTTGAATTACAAACCTCTGTAGCACCTGAGCCCCAGATCTGCTGTACCACTGCTGGAGAGCCTCAGCATCGGACATGGCTGATCATATTGTGAGGGTGCGTGGTCCTGAGAGCATTGCAGCATTAGGGCACTGTGGGCTGTGGATGAGAGATGGTCTATCATCTCAGTGCTTCAAAGCCACTGGGATGGAAGGTGTTTATTGTTATTGATAGTTGCAGCGATACCTAATAGTTTCGTAGTTGTATTATTTCATGAGCCTACTGTATGCGGAGGGGCATGTGCAATGATAACCGTTTATCCCAACTTATTGCGGTCTGTGCTTTATTATTACAATCTGTTCTTTATGTTTATTGGGATGTGTTATGTTGTTTCAGATATCTGTTTTTGTCAACATATTGCCATTTCAATATGTAGAATTATAATGCCTGTTAGCATTTTGCCTGTAATGACAACTCCTAAATCAAAACACACCATTCCCAACAGTGTACATTTCCATTGCCTATTCTGACAAAAGCCCATAAACAGAATGTGTTTTGTGAAATGTTGCTTGCAATTTCTGCTCTACCCTCTAGAAGGGATCATTCAAATTAACATTGCCTTTTCACCACAATAACATAACAACAGTAACTCGGTAACCAAAATGTAATGCAGTCCAATGTGTCAGCACCATTACCAATCCAAACCCCTCCACTCTTATGTTTATGTGACATATTGACATGTTTTGAAAATGTTTCAGTAATGTGCTACAATGTCATGCTTGTTTTATTAGTGCCATAAAGATTTATATTGATACAGTATACATGGTGCGTGTGCAACTATATATCTTCTCATGTTAACCCAATTAAACATTCTATTATGAAAAGTGCCAGAGGCTTATTATTAGTGTAATATCTGGGCCCCTCAAATTTGAAGATCCCTATAATTCATGTGTTGTCTTGTCAAATTCAATACAGCAACACACCTAATGTTTATTGTGACATCAACCCCAAGGGCATCACAGTGTGAACGGGTTTCCCCTCTGGGACAGTAGGAAGTCCTTGAATTCTATTCTATTATGCTATCAAATAAATGAATAAATATACACTGGCCTCTGTCCCCATATGCAGCTATTATTAACATGATTTTCACCTTCTCCCTTTGTGATGCCTCCAAAACATGTGAGTGAAATCTTAAAGGGCTCTGTGTTGGCTTTTGCATCGAGAGAGGGAAGGAGAGAGAGAGAGAAATGAAGAAAGAAAGAGAAAGATAGAAGGAAAGAGAACGTGATGGAAGGTAGGGAGAGAATGGGAGATGTGTGAGGGTAAATAGGGGAGAGGAAGAGAGAGAGAGAAAAGCGGGGGGGGGAAGGGCACGGAGTGGGGGAGAGACAGCGGGGAGGAGGGAGAGGGAGGGAGACAGAAAGCGAGAGATGGGGGACAGAGTCTTCATCCAGGACACACTTGGTATGCACAGTGGAGATCAGCAGAGTCAGCGGACCTCAGCTGCAAATTTACTCACATTTGTCCACATTTACGGTCAAACGGACCACATTTGCATCCAGATGAAAGTGAAGGAGACAGAGAGGAAACAACCCTCCACTGTCAGGAGTGATGAGAGCATTTGTTGATTGATATTTTTGTTCATCATAGACTAGTATAAAAAGTGAAACATTATACAGAGAGGTACTGTATGTGACCATCTCATTGTATTGTGTCCTCTAATTGATAGAAGGTGGATCAGTTCAATGGCTTAATTCCCTGTGTGATACAATGGAATTACCGCAAATGTGCCATTAATTTTTAAAAGCATTTGCTAACAGTGATGAACTTGTGAAAGGACTTTAAACGTTGTAGAAATCATTGCCTGTAAATTTGTATTTAACTTCCCAGCACTTAGTATTCAGGTAGCTGTACACTCTTTGAGCTATTGCATTATGCCCTGTCAACATTTTGTCTCAGTCATTCCTTTAATGTGGATCGGCAAGTGAGGTGGAACGTGCTATTTTGGTCCAGCTCAAGACACGTGTTTGCACAGCCAATCAATGGCCACATACCAAACAAACACAATCGCTCCTCAAATATTTGAGGATGCAAAGGATTGTAGGTGTATGTTTTAGCACACCATCCTAAAGCTGGGCATAATTAGCTAACCACGTTGTTTGTAGTTGGATTCTTGGGCAAACCCAAAATAGAACCCTACTTTTCCGTCAAGGTAAAGTTGAATAAGGTTATGACATTGAAAATCCTTTAACATCAAAAACTAGGCATATAACATTAAACTTTACTAAACGGTGTTGCCTGAGTCCTATGAAAGGAAGCATAACTTGTCAACATCCCCTGATTGTTATTCCTTCTGCAGATTGTCAGGCTTCACGGCAGGGCCTCATGTGATTCATACGTGGTCTGTGATTTGGAAAGCATGCGAGGGATTTGCTGAGATATTCACTGGCCCTTATTGGCTCACAAGAGGAGCTTGGGGAAAATAGTGGCTGAATTGATTACAATTGTAAATCAAGATCTAATTCAATGCACTCCAAGAAAGAACACTTAACAGGAGAGGCATGCTCCATCAATCGTTGGGTTTCACTCTAGCCATACGGAATACTTGGTGAAGTTTAAGTAAGTTCTGCTCCACTATTTATAGGTTTTGTAATAAGGACTTTTGCTACTAAACACTGGTGATACATTTGAGAGCCCTAAAAGTCTTTTTGAGCTATGGTCTGGAATTGCGATAGCAACCCAAAGATCATTACTTTGTATAAATGAGCTCACTCTCCCAGGCATTTTGTCATTATCAAACTATTTTGCAAAACGTGATTGCGTTGCACTGTCAACATTTTGATGCAACCTGAAATCAACAGAAACCATTTTGCCTGAGCACTCAATCTCTCTGCAGAATGCTTTCTGTTGTTCATGATCACATGCTGACATGCAGCATGGTCATTCCAGTTTTTAATTGATACACTTTACAATGCATACACACGTGAACACACACACACACAGACACACACAGATACACATCTTGCTTCTCGTGCTTTACATCACAAAGCCGAGGGTGTAGACAACAGGAGCTGGAGGGAGATGTGGTGAGGATATGCTGTGGATGGCTGGAATTATTAATGTCACCATGTGACTCACCCATATGCCTGTTAGGTGTAAGTCAGCATGCACATCTGCTGCCACCCTTTCTGTTTCCCATGCATAAACATGATGCATACATGAAGAGATAACATCTTGGGATTGAGAAAAACAAGAGTTTAGAGCATTATCGCGTATAATCTTTTTGTGTTTTTGATTTGCTGCACAGTACGTCCGAGTCATGTAAAATCATGACAGTATTTACAGCATGTGCTGTAGAAACAAAAGTATGTCTTTCATATATATACTGACACATATAGCTGATTCAAGAACACAAGAGGAACAACAGACGAAAGGTAATGTGACAAACTGGAGATATCACAATTTTTTTTAACTTTCATTTTGCTGTCTCTCTCTCTCTCTCTCACTCTCTCTCTCCTTTCCCTCCCATTCTCTCCATCTTTGACAGCTTGTGACAGAGGCGAGGGAGGTTGTTTGGCTGGAAATTAAAGGACCCCTGATATTTGTGGTTGGTGATGGATTTCTGAGCACTGGCAGCAGAAGCTGAATATTAAGGCGCAGGAGCGCTGCGTTTTCCAATCATCTTCTTCGGAACATTCAGCATCTGATCAGCAGAAGCTCTGAGCAAAGGGGGCCAAGAAACCCCCCCCACCAAGGAATCTCATGACCAGCTGGTACACGCACACACACACACACACACGCCCGCAGACACCACCACCTGTAAAGAACAGCCCATTAAGGCCCTACCTGCAGACAAAGCCTGCCCTTTTTCAGAAATATTCTCAGTACGTAACTGCCTTCTTTACCTTCAGTTTTATAGATGTGGATTCCGTCTTCAAGAAGTTAGTCAACTGAAAGTTATTTTCACATGTTCCCTGGTCTAACGCTTAGAGAACTCATTAGCTGACACACACACACTGTTTCCGCTGCTCATCACGCTGAATAAAACAGGGTTGCCAAAGAGGGGCAAAGGGATCCACACAGGAAATGAATCTGCATTGTTTGTGAAGTCATTAAATTACTTTAATTCCTAATGATTTCGAAATTGCCCTCAGTGGCCCAACAGCAGGTGCCCGTATCCCAGCAGTACCATATGTTTTTCCTGGCAAATGGTGTGCCTCCCCTGGACTCACACAAGGTGCACGCATAAACAAACTGAAAATTGGCCAATGCTTCCAAAGAGAGGGATCAGGGGAAACCTGCAGGTGATTGGAACACACACACACACACACTCCTTTCAGTTTAAAAAGAGGTTTTAGGATTCTTAATGGGCACCAGTTATCATTAGAGCCGGGATGAGTGCAGGTGAGTCTGAGAGTCAGAGAACCGCTAGGCGTGGGTAGGGTCGGAGGGGGTTAACAGAGAGGAGGGGGAGGAGTAGAGGACATGCTGGGTGGTTCTCTGGGACTCTGTTGGAGCAATGGGGCCCTGCTGAGTAGACTGAAATTGCTAGACTGTCGAGTGACGGGAGGTGAGGGGAACACCTACAAGGGCTTGGCAGGCAGCGTCTAAGATGGATCCTAATGTCATCCTTCATACATATGCATCGTGAGGAGCTGTTCTGTTTGGCTTCTGAATCCTTTTCATGTTTACTTGTTCACCCAAACACTAATACTGTTAGGTACCACATGTCAGCAATTAAGTATGTACTTTAGGCCTCATTGCACTGGGTGACACTCAAGTGTAAAAATGCACTGCAATGGGTTTTGGACAGGCAATTATGTCATCATTATATGATATACATTGTATAATGTACTTCATCCCCTTAGTGACTAATACAGTGTAACCTCATAAGCAAGATAGCATGTACACATGTGGTGATTAGGTCTAAGGATCTGACAGCTACGATAGCACAAGAAAAACACACCTATCAAAGCACAGGGAGAGAAAAATAAAAAATGATGTCAGAAGAAGGAAAATGTCCATGAAGTTGTTCTCAACTTCTTTATTGAGGTTATATTAGTGCAATCTATCAGTGATGTACTGGAAAATCCATAACCCTACAGTGGAATTTCACCCCAGTGTGTTGTTCCCTTTATGAAGTGCAATCTCACCGGGCCCCGCTCGCCCCTGTGGAGCTCATTTTTCAAACACTCCAGAGTGGAATGGCAATGTCAAAAATCTAGAAGACTGACTTGTCGTCGCCATTTTTGTACCATTTATTTTGTCAGCGTGTCTATGTCATTCCATCTGCAGTTCACACCATTCCTGTAAATGTGACTGTCAGACTGCCATTGTAATATGTGTGTTGAAGCATTGTAGAATAATTTAGGTATAGCAAAGTCATGGACTGCATTGTACTGTAAACGTTTACGAAGAGAAGCAAGAGAAGATTTTATTATAAAAATCGAACTGAAATATAGGGTGCGTCATCTCCCCATTCCTTCACGTATCAATGTTAATCATGCTTTGATTCTTCATACATTTTGCTGTACTATTTGTCTGAATTGAAACAAAAGACTTTCAAACATCACATTAAGTGGTAACCCTGAACTACAGTCTCCAAAATTCTAATACTCTTATACACAAACCACCTCCCACTCCAACTCCCCATCTCCCCCTATCTCCCCCGATCACCCCCTTCCTCCTGCTCCAAAGTTCCACTCTGTTTGCTTCTAAACTGAAAATCATCTTTAGAGGGATGTGCATGCTTTGAACCCACTGCAAGACAAAAAGAGCTTTCTGAAGAAATAATGTCTGTTTATACGAAGCAGCATGCGAGGAGCTGTCAGGCGCCACCTTTAAGTTGATTTGTATGAACGTCAGAGAAAGTGAGGACGTGACAAGGTGAATCCTAGATTGTCAGAAACCAATTCTCTGGGCTGCTCTCCTGAGAAAACTCCAGTCACAGTCAACAACAAGAAAACGAACAAACTGAAATTTCAACAAAATATAGAACTCTAGGTAACAGTATTTACTGTAGAACATTAATAAAGCTTCAAAGGGTAATAGTTGATTGGGGCTAAATTGGACATCTCCGTTTGGTGCACTTAAATGTTGGAACCTTAGGATACACGACCACACTCCAAATCCCCTCTCGCCCACCTCCTTCTCTATTCAACCACCAGATTTTGAATTCTCAGTCAGTGTTTCATAGAATCAAATGCATCAAAACCCTGATGGATCACAAATCCACAGAAAACGTTTCATAGAAAATGTCTCGAAGTGAGAGGCTTCTGTGCATCAGGGACTTGCCATTCCACGCTGACATGCCAATTTCCGTTTTCATCTCCCCTGCTTTAAATTTCCACCAGGCTCATTATTGCTCCAATATGGCAGCTTGGAGTTGGCAGTGAAACTTGTTTGCCTCATATGCATCATAGCACGACATCACAATGTCAATGCTCAGAAGCTAAACGCTTTAAACAATGCAAGTTTAATGAGCAACAAAGCAACAATGTACCTAAGGGTATGGTATTGCTCCCAGTTTCCCAATCCTGTATAACAGAGGTGTGTTGCAGTGGTTTCTGAGTCTATAGACTCAGTGCTTTGGTGAGATAGTGTTTGTCACCACACATTTATCATAGTCATTATTTCGAATGCATTGGCAGAGAGCTTACACTGCTATCTAAATACATTATTTAAATACATAAGATGACAAAAAAATGTTTTCTTGTCAATTCAGGTCCTTTAGACATATCCAGCATAACTGTGTTGTTGCTGAAGTAATATGTTATTAATGTGCAATGATATTTCATAAGATATGGCATCAAATCAAATTGGGTGTGAGTTATTTACTAACTTGGAATATCATTTTGTTTTGCAGAGGATAGTTATGATGGTACAGATAGACACTGCCCAGGGTAGATGGAGGCTGAAACTGAATAATTTCCCGTCACTTTGGTAATTTAAACATGGTCCCAGACAACCTTGGCACACAACCCCTCTTTGCAAGTATATATGACAGATAACGAAAAGTTCTATGTATATGTAAATTCAATATATACATTTTATAATGGATCATTTCTCAGACACAAATATGTTCAGCTTGCTAATGACTTAGATAGTGGATATCCATTTTCAAAGTAAATAATCAAACTCAATAGAATCACATATTGCGGTAGTTCAGGTTCAATTGTAAACGTATTATAACAAAACAGTCTTGAATATCTTTCAGACAAAAAAAAAGGATTAATTCAATGGAATGTCATAATTCCTACAACCTCTCTGCACACTCGACGGACTAACCAGTCTCTAGAAACTTGCTTGGAGGAATCGGCTTTTTGGGGTGAGGAGGGGGGTGGCATAATCCGCCCCCCATCAAGGCTCCCTGACTGTGTGAAGAGTCTTCCTTTCTCAGTAGCCTTCCTCTCCTTACTCTACCTCCTCTGTCTCCCGTGTTGCCCAGTAGTTGGTCAGACACAGGGAGTCTCTGACTAACTGCTGATGTGAAGCCAGCACCTGTGTGTGTGTGTGTGTGTGTGTGTGTGTGTGTGTGTGTGTGTGTGTGTGTGTGCGTGTGCATGTGTGTGTGTGTGTGTGTGTGTGTGTGTGTGTGCGTGTGTGTGTGTGTGTGTGCGTGTGAGTGTGTGTGTGTGTGTGTGTGAGTGTGTCGTGGTTCAGTGTGGGATGCCCCACAACAACACCTCTGAGTGTGAGCGTGTCTCTGGGGTGTGTAACAAGCAGGATTTGTGCTGTGTAGACTTCCTTTTCCACTGCAATGAAAATCTATAGGTGTGCAAATGAGAAGTGTTTTACAAGGTTTGGGAATACGTCAGCGGAAAAATCCTCCTCTATTTTAATCAAGCCGAGAAAGACCAAAAATAACTCATTTGGAGTTTGGTTACTAGCTTTTAACCACAGAAGACTGATCTCCAGGTAACAAGAACGTGGATTTATTTAGAGTTGCAACACTGCACTCACAATACACAAGGCTAATTATGAGTTCAAGTAGTTCTCCAGCTTTATTAGTTGCTGCTCCATTCATAGGCACAATTATAACCTTTAGAGAGGTACAGCACTATGTGGATCCACTGATGGTAAACAGCCTATACACGCATAATTGTCTATTCAAATAATAGGGCTGGAAAAATACAATCATTCCAAATTGCATTCCATCATTCCAACTGATGTGATTGAATCCCAGTCTTCACATTGAAATGTATTTCTAATCTTTGTCCTGGGGTTTATGATGTTGATAAGAGGGGCAACATTTCAATTTTAATCACCATCACCATCCCTCTGTCTCTTTCTTTTTTCTCTCTCTCCCACTTTGTTTGTTTCCCTCTACCCCACTATATTTATTTTTCCCTTCAACATGAAGGACAACAAAGGAAAATTGGCATATTTTGTTGTCATGCAATAGGATTGGGTCTGAGCCCCCCAGTCGGTCTGTACTGCTGTAGGTGACGACATCCCAGCTGCTGATCAAAGCAGGTGAGCAGACACACCAGTCACTTTGAGGTGCTGTTGTGAGCTGCAGCCCTCTCCCTTTACACTTCCACACAATGCTGCCAGTGTACCACAGTGCTACTGTAGCACTAGACCTCTGGTGCCACGAATCCGCCCCAAGCCCTGTGTGCTGCAGCCACGAATCCGCCCCAAGCCCTGTGTGCTGCAGCCACGAATCCGCCCCAAGCCCTGTGTGCTGCAGCCACGAATCCGCCCCAAGCCCTGTTTTCTGCAGACAAAGACTGGTCTGTCATATTCTCCAAGGCTGATTTCTATCATCTCAACTTTAGTACCACATGCATAGAAAAGCCTATGTGCTTTACATTCATATGTACCTTTACCTCATCTTTACCTGCCGATCGTTATATTGACAATGTACAATTATACACATTTGGGTTTCAATATGATATCAATAAATGAAAGCCTGCTTCACTTAGCCTATGTATTTTCGACAGCACCTTGTTTGCTCTTGCTCTCCCAGTTCCAGCCATTGTGTCCTGGGCTGAGAGTAGAAAGGGGCCAAGCCTGAGAGCTAGAGCTGAAAGGTGCTTACACGCTTGTGCTGGAGCTCAATACCTCAGGCTGTGAACAGCCATTCTCCCTCTCTCTCTCCCTCCATCCTTCCCTTCATCTCCTCTCTCTCCCTCCCTCCTTCCCTCCCTCCATCCCCTCTATCCCTCCCTCTATCCCTCCCTCCTTCCCTCCCTCCATCCCCTTTATCCCTACTTCCCTCTCTCCATCCCCTATATCCCTCCTTCCCTCCCTTCATCCCCTCTCTCCCTCCATCCCCTGTCTCTCTCCCTCCCTCCTTCCCTCCCTCCATCCCCTCTCTCTCTCCCTCCCTCCTTCCCTCCCTCCATCCCGTCTCTCCCTCCCATGGTTTGAAAGTGTCTGTCACGCCTGGAGGATCCCCACCATGTAGCCCCCCTTTTGTTACAGACCACACACACACCACACGCACAGGCACACACACACTCAGGCACACCCTGACACACAGGCACACCCAGACACACAAACAGGCACACACACACTCAGACACATCCTGACACACAGGCACACACACACCCAGACACACGCACACACAGGCACACACACACACACACATACACACACACACACATATATATAACATCAGCAAGCACACACACAAGCAGATACACACAGAGACACACACAAACACTCACACCAACACATACATACATGCATGGACATAACGTTTAAAAGCAACTGACATTTGACATACATATTATCAAACACACGCATTGAATAAACAAGCTGGTACACAGAGCAGCCAAAGGTACTTAATGGTCTTTTGCAGTCAAAAGGAACATGAATTAATAACATCAAAAACACATACAGCATCTTTGAATCTCAGAATTATAACTAAATATTTGTTTAAATCCTCTCTTCAGTGTAATCATCCAGCCTCACACACAGACACACTGAGCTTTGGCTCTACCCCAGGCTGGTAAACTGCTTACTAGACCAGGCTGTGGTTACATAAAGGAAGAAGGGTGAGGAAGAAAGGGATGTCTGCCTCCACTGGAATGGTCAGGTTACATAGGTTCAGAGTTTATACATTGTAGACAACCATCTGAATGCATAGAGAGAGAGAGAAAGAGAGAGAGAGAGAGAGAGACAGAGAGAGAGAGAGAGAGAGAGAGAGGGAGAGAGAGAGAGAGGGAGAGGGAGAGAGAGACAGAGGGAGGGAGAGAGATCAAACACCCCAACATAAAAACAACTCGTTTAGACACACAGCGGTCCGAGCAAAGTATATCTGAGCCATGAAGGTCAGAAGACAGATAGTAGAAAGGAAGATAGAAGATAGAAAGAAGGAAAAACAAATACAACACACAGCCAAGATATGTTTTGTCATGGTGGATACTACATCATGGACCTGTGACTTTCATTAGTACACAGTACAGGTTGCATGAACATATAGTAAGGCAATCCCTGATCTACTGGTGGTTATTATGAGAAGCACATGATAAATCCACGATTTCTCCTACAGAGGCCTCCGCTGGTCTGACTCCATCGTAGTTGGAGCTGGAGAGGGAGAGAGATACTCAGGTACTCAGGGAGATTAGCATGGACCACCAGGTGATAACCTCACTGTCTGAAAGATGGTGCTTCAGAACTAATGCCAATCACCCCCTCCAGCCCAGGACACAGACACTACTCTCACACACACAGAGACACCACACACACACACAGAGACACCACACACACACACAGACACCACACACACACACAGACACCACACACACACACAACACTTGGGAGCTGCAGACTGTGACCCAGTCACCCTGTCTGTCTGAGGTGTCTAATCCCTCAAGTCTTCCTCAAACCCCTCAGAGCCCTTCTCTGCAACAGAATGAGAGGACCTCAACAATTACCTTCAAGTCCTTCCCTATCTTGCAGGGTAAGCCTCTATTTACATACACGCGTGGAACTGCAAACGCTTATGCAAGTTGACCACCCCCGATTAGTTGATGTTCCACCAGACCTTAGGTTGTATATTGAATTATGGGTTTTATTTTCGAGTGAAATGTTGACCATGAGCAAGTCACAGTTACAAATATAATATTGCCCCACTTCTAGAGTTGCAAGATGGGTAATTACAGTACAGCAATGTATAAGCCAGTAAAGTATACTATAAACCTTTTAAACTGATGTTTCTACAAATGCAACAATGATCATGCAGTTTTGATATATCTTGACAGACATTGTTTCCTCGGAAATGATAATGTTTACCCAATGTAAGATGTTGTGGCAATCAAGGGGCGCAGCCATGAGCAAACACCACATCACCACTCAAAAGCACGGTTTGTAATATGCAACGGCAGGCGTTTATTAAAATAAACGACAAAAGAACACACAAAAAAAAATGTGCTTCGTCCTCGGTAACAGTCTGGAAAGGCTCTCTGGACCCCCCCCCAGTCCTCACTGGAAAAACACACAGTAGGGTTAGATTACAGACATAAATGTGTGTTGGAGTCCATTTCCTACTCACTTCTAGTGATCCCCCCCCCTGCGACAGAACTGGCCCGCCTTTTATGGTGTGGCCACCCTCCATTCCACTCATGAGCTTCACCTGTGCAGCTCGTTGTCTCCTATCGGTGGGGGGGGGGACACCCGGACATACCTGCCCCTGATCACCTGACCCCGGGCTTGCCGGGGCCGCTGTCCATGGTGCTGATCGGAGTGCTGCATGTGGTGTCTACTGGGATGCTGTCCATGGTGCTGCACCTCTAGGTTGCCACAATGTAATTTATATTGAAAAGTACAAAGCTGATCATGTTATGGTCGATCATGGCAGGTCTGGATTTACTCGGTAATGAAACTGAAAATTGTGAAGATTATTAGTAAATGTGTCTTAATAATGTAAAGTAGGACTAGATGTATTTTACAGTCCCTTACAGACCCTCTAGAAATGACTGTTGGAAAATACGTCTAAGCTAATTTTCTAGTGCCTTCACAATATTCTGTTTCTGATTTTGATTTGTCCTGTGTGCAGTTTGACACTGCAGTTAGGAGAATAATTTCCTGATGCATGCTGGTGTGAGCAATGTAATTGCATTTTAGGGTTTGAATTATTGCATTATGTAAATGACTTCACTGTGGGGGATATCTTAATAACATCCTTTTTAACCAATAAATGAAAGATTGCACTCTATAACAGAGAAAAGGCTTCTAGTCTTTTATGAAGAAACAATGTCAGACCTTTTATAAAAAATAACATACCGATATACACACTGTGAATGTAGCACATTGACATCATTACTGATTGAATGCTAGTTTGAAATAGGTTAAGTTTATGAATGTAAGACGCGTATAAAAGGACATTCTGTATCCACACTCCTAAATCCAAGTCTGTGGTTATTAAAGTGATGCTTCCGTGCTTCATCAGTTTGTATTTGCATCATCCTTAAAACCTTTGTGATCAGAGCAGCTGCTCTCTTCGATGGTCAGTTCCAGGCTGCTGTGTCTAGCAGGGTCGTGATGTGGCCTGGCAGATGTTCATTAGCTAGATAGCCTTTCATCTCAGCCTGGATAACAATGATCTGGCACACTCTTCTCTCTTTCATGGTGCCATCATAGCTGACCTCAGACAAGCCAATGTTCTCCATCTCACACCCCTCTTGTCTGAAGTTCAAATGGCCAAGGTAGTATAAACTTCCGAACTTGAGAATGAGCGTTAGAGAGAGAGGAGGCACGCGTCTGCATGCTCATCAAGCTTCTCTTCAAGCATAAAGAAAAAAGAAGAAATTCAATAAACTATTTATACAGAACACAATTAGTATTAAAAATAACTAATATGATTCCTGTATTTCAGTTCTTCTTTGGAAGTGTGTGTATGTCATTAAGTAAAAGTAAAAAGAAAATGCAATAGGGCTATATATACTGTATTATACATCATTAATTTTAGCATCTTACAGAACATTTTCTGAAATAATTTGCCACCACACTGTCATGACCAGTAAGATTATTATTTAATAATAATACAAAAAAGTAAATACTACAAATGTACTGTATAGCATGTACTTATACTAACAGATAGAATGCACTAGATAAGGAAGCTACGTTTGGATCAATACAGTAGTAATTGTATCGGAAAATAAGATAAATGTTGCCACACCAAACATTTTCCCCAATGGTTGTTAACATGGACTATGCACTATAATATGCTAAGACTATGTTGGTCATGGGACCAATAGTCAGTTGTATACACATTTTCCTTTAACAGTATATTGACTTTTGGAGAGGAAAATAATGTTTGACTGTACAGATTGCACATGATTGCAATTTTATGACACAGAGTGATGACGTACATTGTACAGTGAGATACTGTCACTGACTGGAACATAATTTGATGGTCAACTACTCTACATTTGCACATTCTGCAAACAGTGGACCCTGCTTAAATGTGAAGGTAGGGTGCAGCATCTTCCAAATACTGCACACAAAACACGGAGACTTGTGTTGCTCAAATGAATGTTGAATGAATGTTGCTATTTCATGTTGAGATATACACACAATTTATATTCCATTGGAAATCTCACATCATTCCCATTAAAGAGAAACTGACAGATGCCTCTCTCTTTCCCATCCAACATGTTTCTAGCCTGAGGTGGCTGAAGGCTTTGACTGAAAGGTTTTGATTGCTCCTAAGAGGGAGGAAGGTGTAGTATTGCAAATCCATACTAAGCCATGAGCTGATTGATTCTAAATATTAAAAAGGGGAACTCAGGGTCAGATTAAATAGATTTTCAGGGCATTTTGCTGAACAAATGCCTCTGCTTTGAGATGAGTTTTCAACTCCAAGTAGTTAGGATTTGAGGTTAAGGTTAGTCAAAGCTTTGCACTTGGATGGTTTTGAAAAAGGGAATCATGTTGTCATGCACTTATTATGCATGACACAATTGCCTGGTTTCAAGTTAATATATTTTAATTAATTATTTACTTTTATTATAACAAAACAGTGTCATCATTGTGCATTCCTGAAAGGGTTAATTAATTCAGAAATGCATTAAAGTGCTCCTAAACATTTTAAGTTGCTATACACAAAAACTAATAGAAAATAGAAAATCAACAAAAAGCACTTCCCTTTATGGTTTTGGTTGAGAAAAAAATGACACACATTGTAATTCTTCAGGCCTGACTTTATTTCAACTCCAATATGTTTTGCTTTTAGCTCAATGCCTTGCTGCAGCATATTTTTGACAGACACCTGAACAAGCTGTGTCAGTACACATGCATCCATGGGAATAGCCTTTGTAGAGATTGCATTTGATAGAAGTATTCAATGGGACCAGGAATGACAGCTATGCATCTGTTTGGAAAAAAAAGCAAAACAAAATACTGCCACTCAAGTGTAGTTTTCCGTTTTCCCCTGTCTATAAGTATCAAGACTGAAAGTGCACCTAGAAGCCTGTGTCACAGTCAGACAGCTAAGAACGGCTTGAGATGTCTTTGAGTGCCCAGTAGACAAAGTTTGGAAAGAGGAAAAAAACTGTGTACTCTCGCAAACACAACATCATACTAACGCTTACTTTTGACAGATGAAGCACAGTATTCTTGATTTGTGCCTGATCAGAGCAAAAATAGAACACCATTGGGCTGTTAGTTCATGGTGGGGAGAAGAGAGATTGTCAGAAGTAGCTCTTTTTGGGTGATTACGACACATTAACCATGTCATCATAGACAGGGTGACAGGCCTATCACAAACAAGGCAGTTGTTTTGTACTGTGCGTGGTATTCAGCAGCATGGGCACAATTACTTTTGTCCATTATCTTCCTTCAGGAAAAACACACAGTTGACACGTCTTTGATACCTTTCATTTACTTTGTCTCTGGACCATGAATATAAAGAGAGCCAAAAAGCTGCCGTTGCCAAATGTGTTCTAAACAAATGACATCCCTGCCAGCCTGCCCTTCCTTGGAGAGTGCCCTAGCCAAAGGCTCTAAATCACTGGGTCTGGGCCAGCGTTGCTACAGCTATAGTAGTGTGGGTTCGCAGGGGACAAGGACCTTGGTTGGCATGGCAGCTCATGAGGCCTCTGACTGGAAGCCAAGTTTTCAACACCACCCAGACACCTTCTTGGCACCACTATGATGGAAGGAGGAACTGGAGAAAAGACTCAAAACAGATGTACTGTAAAGGCATTTGTGTGATTAGGAAGAAACTATTTACAAATATAATTGTGTGTATACAACAGCAATATCATAAAGTAAATCATCCAGTACAGGTGGAAATCATTCATCTGAGATTATACAAATCACATCCACTATTAACCCTTTCTCCTGGTTCACTGGGCACATCAAAATATTGCGGTGAGGCTCAGAATCTGGTGCTGACACCATGTGAGCCATTGTGTCTAATCTGAGCCACACGGCACGAGTTGAGTAGGGCTAGCTTGCACTCTAGATGCCTGAGGACATGGTCCTAATGTTCCGCTCTGAATCGGAGCCCAGGCAGACCTGCAGAGCTTACCGTGCCCAGACACGGGGGGAATGATTTGGTATCATGCCTGCAGAGACAACCTAAACCTTGTGGAGGACAGTTACAGCACATATGCCCTGAGTAGTCAACATGCAAAACATCTACTGGAGGCATTTGGGAATTAGATTCTGAATGTGATTGAAGGAATAATTGAATCTTTAAAATCAGTATCAAGCTGCAGCTCCGGACAGCGTGGTCCGACTAACACTCTGCGGTCGACTTTGGTGTCCAATACAATGTCCAGTCCCTTGAAAACATATCATCTATAATGTCCCATTAACATACCACATGTTATTCCCATGCATATTCCAACTCTCAACATCAATTAATGTGTGTTGCTCTTAAAAAGTAATCCTCATCATTTAAATTAATATAAACCCCTCAGCAGATCGTGAAAGGCCCACATCAACTTACCAGCTGCTATCCTTAAAGTCCCAGATCATTTCTGCAGACCCTGGTGGCTAGTTTAGATATCGATGTGGAGCCGTCTGCCAAGATGTCTCTTCCTCTGGCCGCCAGCCAGACTTAGCAAAGACATTAGTAGGAGAAGTCATAACCCTCAAGTCACTTTGTTATTGTATAGCAAAAGACACAGCCAGTTTGAAGTGTACTAGCACAGTTTGTTTATGAGTATGGAGCAGCATAGCAATTATGTGTTATCTAACTTGTACTAAGTGAAACTATAACAGAGATGTGTAGACTATCTCCTTAGGCCAATAAGCTACTCTCTGAATTATTCAGGAGCCCCACCTGTCATGTGAATGAGCATGCTTATAGCTTCTACATGATGAACATGTGGTGGATGTAATTTCCCTTGAAATGCTTGAACGCTTATGTAAACTGTAATGGATCTGAATGTGTTTGTGGCAAAAATAAGTTAGATTGGTACCCATTGTACTTCAAAATTCAGTACAGTTTTTGGAAATATAAAATATTGATATCTTAAACCATGATTTCATGATTTCCCTGGAGATGCTGGAGATCACTGAGGTATTATTATTACATATTTTATGACACCGTTAACATTTATTTGAAGTATCTCCTCATCTACTATTGGTGATGGTACACTTTCCATAATGACCAGTGGTGCTTCAAAAGAATGGGCCCAAATTGTAGAAATATTGATCATAATGTCAGTGTTAGGCTGTAACCAGATGTACAGTAGTGTTGATCTACTACAAAATCCTTTTGTTGATTCTGGTCCTGTTGCCAGAGCAACCCTTACCCTTAACTTGAATCTTAGAAATAAAAATGTTCTCACTCTAGTTATTTTGAGTAATTCAGAAGCCTGATTTGTCAGACTAACCTAATCCTAGCTCTTTTGTAACCCAACCAGAGAAGTGTACTGCATACCTAACTAACCTGTAACCCAACCAGAGAAGTGTACTGCATACCTAACTGACCTGTAACCCAACCAGAGAAGTGTACTGCATACCTAACCCTAACTAACCTATAACCCAACCGGAGAAGTACTGCATACCTAACCCTAACTAACCTGTAAACCAACCAGAGAAGTGTACTGCATACCTAACACTAACTAACTACATCGGGGCTCAACGTCCATTGGTACTGAAAATTGCGTACATGAGGAAAATCATTTAGTTCATGGTTATGTTGTCTTGTGTCTTTTAACTGGAACATAAAAAATAACCTTTCCAATAAATGGTGCAGTGTGAACATTAGGTACTGATAGCATTGAACGTCTAGAAACTGTTGTTCTAGTCTTCAGCATAAACACAGCAGTAGAAAATGTCTAACTTGAATGTATTAACATCTGAAGAAGCTGATCATATTCCCTCTTCAGAAATGGACAATTCAAAATATGTCTCGGTTTACGTAAGTGGCAAACAAATACTGCTTCTTAAGACTATTTTTAGAGACTTGAATTAATCTCTTTGACCCTACACCGTTTCCCAGCACTTTTAGACCACATCTTATCCTGCAAAGTGCTTGTGTGCACCATTACCGCGTTGCTATTTTAAATGCTATTAAAACCTGCTGAGGACCAGGACTGGGGTTGTGTTACTGTGAGTAGCGTCACGATCAATCCTCTCTTTCCTATGTCTCCATACTTCATCTTAGTCTCAGTTTGTAGTAACACGCAGAGAAAACCACATATTAGGTAACACAGACCCATTTAGAAAGCAATTTAAAGAACTCCGCTGCCTCCATTGAGCCTGGTGGGGTGGTATTGTCTCTTAATTATCCCGTATCAGCGTTGCATTGTAAAGCTCTCAAACAGTAAGGCTATGGTGTCTGCCAGTCATTACCTGAATGGAGTCATACTATCAGTATTGCAGCGCAATGAGAGAGCTAAAGATAGGTCTGTCAATTCAAAGTCTCGATCGACACAAACCAGCTTACTATACAATTTAATAGGCGTAACACATTCTAATGTGGGGGACCATGAAACATCAGTAAAATAATAATTCATACTGTGTGTAGACATAACATGTTTTATTCCTAAAACCTCTGGCTTGGTTGTTTCTTATACATTTTTTGTGAATGAAAAATGACATTCCACCAGATCTAGCAATCAACCATGTTCACCAACATGGAAACTGAAGAAGCTGTGCTGGTCAATTGGTATTTAATTTCTCTGCGATTGCGTTATATTCACTGTGTTAGTCGTGTTATTACACATCCGTTTCTCCATGGAGAGTTTCCTAAAAGGAGGTGATTCACCAGCCGCCCACCAGGACGAAATACTCTAAATCTGCTTAACTCCTAACACAGAATTTAATTTTAATTAAACAGTTAATGAGCCATGGGATTAATGTCAATGACTTTTTAAAGCAAACATCTATAAATCATTAAGGCCCCATTTGAGAGGGAAAGGGAACGTGCCTCTGGCACGGATTGGTCTACCCCCTTCTCTCTGGGGCCTGATTGGACAAGCCAATGGATAGTACTAGGTAGATAGAATACCAAAAGAGGTACTTGAGTATTGACCCCTCCCTCCCTCAAACCCCCCTACTTTACACACAACAGCAATATTGCCTGGTGATGCAACACAAAAAGACATTGAGCAAGAACAACAATAACTGCAAAGAACGGTGGGTCTAAATTATCAGGAGGTGACTCAGTGGAGGTCAATGGAGATGTTATCAGTATGACATCAGGGAAACATGCAGAGATGGACAAAACAAGGTTCTTGTCACGGCCTTGCCCGAACCTGCCCTAGCGTGTCCATGTGTTTTGTCTCATTAGGTTCACCTGTGTCTTGTTTAATGCCTGTCAATGTTCTCGGTAGTGTTGTTGCTTTCCCCTGTGTCTTGTTTGGTCCGTATTTAAGTCCCTGTTTTGTGGTCAGTCTTGGTCAATAGATGTTTCCATGTGTCCTACTCCCTGTGAGTATCCCTTCTGTCTACACGGTTGCCTGTAAAGCCTTCTGTCTCCTTGCGCCTGGGTCCTCCCTCTACCGCCTGTTACAGTCCCCCAAGTTGTTTGGAGGATTCCAACACATTCAGCATAGCACATTCTCTTTGACCTTATTTCGTTAGTGCAAGGTCATGCAGAAACATAATGCAATAGTT
Organism: Mallotus villosus; assembly: GCA_903064625.1. NCBI lineage: Eukaryota > Metazoa > Chordata > Actinopteri > Osmeriformes > Salangidae > Mallotus > Mallotus villosus. The sequence goes on from CAEFZP010000361.1 coordinate 63,257, forward strand.
TGTAGATGTGTGCCTTTTAAGACTAATGTTGGTCTACAGTTTACAGTAATAAGCAGTTACATACTAAACATTGTGTGATTTTTATGGGCTGAAATGTACACATCATGCATTGCAATAGAATTGTGTCCCACCTGAGTGAAAATCTACATCATAACCATTAACCTTTGTTTGAAACACCCTCCACAGATCCACAAACTACACAGGAATGAACAACTTGTAAATCACAAACTATTTAATTTTACAAAGTCTGTAACTGGGGACCCAACTGCAACTTCTTTTGGGGGCTTTTCCCCCCTGTCTCTGAGGTCTATTGTGTTACCAAAAAAAAAGAATGAATTGGATGTAAGAATCCCCAGTGTCCTGTGCTAAATTTACCTTAAACCAAATCACTAAAGCCTACTGGTGCCTGACAGGCTGGGCAGGTGTGCAGGTTCCTCAGCAATATCCAGGGGAGTCAAGCAAGCGCAGCACAGCACCAGCAGACGGATCCCCCTTTATGCATTCTTATTTATTAATCTGACTCCCCTCCTGTGCAGGTTTACTCCATGGCAAAGAACCAGAGTGTCAAACAACACGATATTGCCCATCCAATTTATTTATTTATTTTCCCTGTTGTTATTGCATCTTGTTTTTTCTCTACCCATTGCATCAACGGATGTTCTTTTTTGACATGACACCAAGCATGTCTCCTTCACGCGTCCGAGATACATGTAATAAAGTAAGAGATCCAGATGGTTTCCCGTTATTGTTATATGTATTGTCAAGATTTCAGGCTGGCTTGTCTCCAGTGAAGTCATACCCGTCCGTTCTTTCTGGTTGACACTGACACGGGACAGCATCAATCGAGACGTTTGTACACAAACAGAGGTGTCTAGTGAAGTGTTAACGACCCTGACATTGTGGGTTTTCACTGTGTCTTCCCATGTCTGGGTTGCAAGTCAACCCTGTGACACATATTTTTTGATAAATAAATAAAAAGCTCATAGAGGAATAAATACATACTCCAAATAGAGGCTGACAGCTCACAGCGCTGGTGAAGGGATCTTCAGAAGAATCGCCTCCTTGTTTTTGCTGACTGCTGCAGACAGACGGGACAGAGAGCATCCTGGCCCAGTGTCACCGAGAGCCTCTCTCCTACTCAAGCCACAGCTCGTGCACATGGAGAGAACTGTGGTTAAGTCCCATGGGGTACGGCCATACCTATTAAATGGCATCACAAAGACACCAGGGCAGTCATGCAGACAGGAGAGCCAACAGCCCCTGTGAAGGTGAAAGGTTTGAGAGCAGAGATGGGCTAGTGCTTTGAAATAATAATGACATCCTTTTAGACAAATGTGTCATTTTCCTCTTTCTTTTTTCTCAGGGCTTGGTAGGCAGCAGACTCTCGACAGGCAGTCTGGTTAGGGAGAGATATTACTCATGATCAAAATGAATGGGCACTATTGATGATGAACCACTGGGGGAAAATTGAAATAGCATCACTTCTTTGGTGCATCTAGATGGTTTATTTCATTATTTCAGTGTGGCCTGGGCCTTGGATATACAGAACAATAGTGTAGTCCCTTGGTGTAAGTCAGCTGTCAAGATCTGACTGGCACTGCATTACATGGATGATTACCAATAATTCCCTCGCTGGGAGTCAACTGAAGGCAGACACCGATGTAATTATGGTTCCCCTTGGCAAACTGCTTTGTCATCCAACAGCATAACGATATGCTCTTTTGACATGGAACCAGTGTCCCAAGATTGTTGCGTAATGGCCTTGTAAATCAAAACTGTATTTTTACAGTGTCACACCTGGAACTCAAGACTTCAGGCATGAGGACTGACACCTGTGATGGAGGTTGTTCTGTAATGAACAGCCTTTTCTGACCTGATTGCACCACTTAAAGATTGGCCTTAGTCACCTCTGCTGTATGTGCTACAGTGTAAAATATGACCTTCATCTCTTATTGACTGGTCCATTCAAAACTCTTCCAACAAAGCAGTTTGAAAGTATTATACCGTAGTTGAATACTGTTCAGTGTACTATTCAGAATCACAAGGTCTCTTCATTGTGAGATCCTATTGTGGCTCACAGTACGCTTTTGTAGATGCCTAGATGTTTACACCATCATCATTTAATGACCAGCATCCTCCTGTGTTGTGATGAGGTTGAAATGGCCCCAGTATATCTGTCCTAATCTCAACTGTCCAGCATGCACCCAAGCATGCAAAGTCCTATTCCCTATGACAGCTGATAAATATGTCTCTAAATCTAAGGAGTTGACATGATTAACCATAACCCTGTAGGCTCTGCTATCCCAGAGCTCTCAATCACAGACATCTCTGGATCCTTTCCATCTCCAAACAAGTAGAGGTCTGAGCTCTCACTAATCAACTGGATCAGGGTGAAGCTCTTTCGTCACAACAATGACACTTTCTGACCCAGAAGACACCTAAAGTATGATGTGTTTACTGTCCACTGTCATCATTATCGACAAGCATTATTCAATGGCCGAAACAAATCATACTGTATGATGCTACAGGTTTCTCTTCCTCTCTCTCTCATGTTGCTCCGCCTTTAATAAGCCCACAAGTGTTTATGCAATTATCTCTCTCTTTCTCTTTCTCTCTTTGCTGTCGTACTTTTCCTTTCTTTCAATGAGTCTTTACTTGAATAAATCAGTTTATCTGAGTTGGAGCACTGATTTAGATAGGGTTGAATGAAGTTCTTTTAATTTCATTTTAAAAGCACAGCTGGGAGCTAATCTGAGATAATTACACAGCCCCTGAAAAAGACAAGTCATGATGCAAACTTGTAGTTGAAACTATTGTGAAAAGGGACTTTGGTTATCTATTATATTCCGAGGACTTGCCCACTCACATTGTTTTGAAGTATATACCTGACAAAGCGCTCATAAGTGAACAAGTGCAAGTGAGAGCGAGAGCGAGAGCGAGAGAGAGAGAGCGAGACGAGAGAGAGACGAGAGAGAAAGAGAAAGAGAAAGAGAAAGAGAAAGAGAAAGACGAACAGAGAGAGAGAGAACGAGACAAGAGACAGAGAAGAGAGCGAAGAGAGAGAGAGAGAGCGAGAGCGATAGAGAGAGATCGAGAGAGCGATACAGAGAGATAGCGAGCTAGACGAGCTAGAGTCTCTCTCTCGTCTCTATCTCTCTCTACTCTCTAGATCTCTCTCCCTCTCTCTCCCTCTCCCTCTCTCTCCTCTCTCTCTCTCTCTCTCTCTCTCTCTCTCATCTGGTGAGTAGTCCACCACTGCACCATCTATTGTGTTGAGATAATTACTCCTGAGTAGAAGCTCATCAGGAGGAGAAATTGAAATTATTTCCTCATACACTGAGACAGTGAACCGTGGAGTAGAAAATGATGAATCTGTATATTTCCACTGGGAACTGTACATGACAAAAGTAGAATGATTAGGTTGAACAGAAGCAATATCACAAGGATGAACCGCAGGCACACCTGCTATGGTAAGCACTGTTTAGTTTGTTTCTCTCTGTATTGTGTCAGTGTACTTTTTATTGATTTGATGGGGTCACAAAGGTCATGTAAATCAAGCCGTACTCATTTAGACCTTGGGACAAATGGAGTTAGAAAGACTGCTGAGCTTTTTCAAATCAATCACAACCACTCCTTCCACCATGAACACTAAAGTGTTATTCACACAGCGCTTGTGGATTCAATTTTCCAACCACGGAGGCTGAATTAAATGTCTTGTAAATTATGTTTATTGTCCTATGTATTTCCCTTCCGCAATCAAAAGCCAGCAGTCATTGCTCAATAGTTAATTGAAGTTGCTTTTTCTTGTTATGCAAATTTGTACATTGCTTAATTGGGGTGTATATCACATTTAACATGCATAGAAATACAATTTCTGTGGCTCATTCACTGCACTACACAAACACACCGCTCCAGTTGTAGTTATGCTGCCAGACTGCTTAAGGAGTGTAATGTTCTTCCTGTTGATAAGAGTGGGAAATAGCTTCAAAAATGATGAAGAGCTCACCTTAATTTCAACAATTATGGTTTAAGTGTACTGAATTGAGTACAGGTTAAACAGATCTGAGCAATGTAAAAGTCTATGTCAGGTTAGGTAAAGGTTTGATTCAGCTTCTGATTAGACTTGAAATGGCTCTCCTGACCACACTGGGGTAGGGTCAATTGTGGGGGGGGGTTATGAAGCAGAGATGGAGGTTTGGGTTCTCTTTCCCACTGAGAGTGGCAGACATGGCCAAGCACTTTTCTTTCTAGTATACAATACTAGTATTGTGTTTACTATATATAGAATGAGAAGGCCTTCTTGATAGACAGCTGTATCTTAAATGATGGCAGCTGCATCACAACAACAACAAATGTATTCAACTGTACAATATCACAAGCTTTCACAGTAATGCAATGCATATTTGTTGTCACACAGTGTGTAGACCAATTCAGTTTCATTTGTAGACTTTGTTTGCAATACCATATCAATTGAGACATTCAGAAGTTGCTAAGCAACATCAAGTCTTTATTCTACTGGCTGATTAAAAAACATTCTTGGCAGATTATAAACATGAACACCTCTTCACCCAAGGGCACATTCACCAGAAAAGAGCATGAGAGAGGCTGGCTGAGAGAGACAAAAGTTGAAAGAAAGATATGAGAAAGAAATTGAAATTGAAAATGAGACAGAGAATGTGATCAATTTCAAGGGAACGATAGATTGAGACATTGAGAGACATTGAGATAAATGGAAAGGGGTGAAGAAAGAGATCAATAGACTGACGGAGACATCAGTAAAAGTAAACTTGGCATCATCCTCGCTGCTGACAGGTATAGATCACAAGACCTCTTCAACCAGTGAGCCATCACTTGACATCTTATGGTATAAGATGTTATTGACACTAATATCTTGAATTACGTTGGTTTTACGGTTCGGGATATTCATTATGCATTGTCGGCTGGTCTGTTGCATTCCTTGTATGATATAATAATAATAAATAATAATAATTCTAATATAGATACTTCCACACATAGTGTAGTCTTTAACAGTTTCTTGATCAATCAGCTATTGCCATAACTGGTTAAACGATACATACTTTCCCTCTGAGCATTAAGTGTTGTAAGGCAAATTTACGATAAAAGTAACAATTGCATGTGGATACTGTGTGTGTTTTTATATTAAGCATATCACAATAGCAGCATTGTACGGTCTAAATGCAATTAATGTCAACTACCGCATTTCTGCCTTTTATTCCTCCACATTTGCCTCTAGGAACGATTGCGGAACTCCTGACAAAATAAAAGGGAGACATACTGTACTTGGATGCGGCAAGCGAATGATTATTTTAAGATGCACAGGAGAGCAGAAACAACTTTCTGACAGTTTCATCATGCATTACTTCACAGCAGTTCTGCCGAAATTGACATTGTTGGCTTTGATCAAAGCCAAAACAGAGCTATGACATTCTGAAAGAAGTGTTTCAAATGATTTCTGTGACAGAGAGTGTATCTTCAAAACACTGCCAGCGCTTCAAGGGAGATACTGTACACTCTAAGTGTGTGCGTGTGTGTGTGCGTGGGTGTATGTGCGTGTGTGTGTTATGTGTGTAGTTGTGTGGGGGACCATACAAGTGTCTCTCCACTACCACTGAATGGCACATTGAGTGGTAACACGTTTCAATGGGAGTGGACGTGTAGCTTCATACACATCCTAAAGAATGTACGAAAAAATACATAATGCTGCATTGAGAGTATATGGAAAACGAGTCTGAAAAATACAGTACTACTCGTTCACCTCCACTGGCCATTCCATCTCAGAGACTAGTGACTTTCACTCCCAAACAATATATGGCATCATGCCTGCTGTGTTTTCCCTTTTGAATTATACTCGTTAGGATTCTTTTGAGTGTTGAGCTGGTGTCTCTAGGCAAGACTGATTGATGGCAGAGTGGCCATGTCACCCCTTGAGAGAAGAGGGGTGTGTGCGGGGGGGGATTCCGTGTCACATTGCCACGGAAGGCCCTGTTGAGCTTGTTAAGAGAGAAAGTGCCTTTTGTTTATGAGTAATCTGACCGCTATAGCTGACAGGGTACTGTGTGGGGATGCACTGCCTTCGGCAAGCATACTACTCTATTTATATCATTTTTCCTACCTCTGTTGCTCTCTAAATGTACATTCTTACATATGCAAGAATATTATTCTTATTATGAATCAACCCTTAAGCCCGAAAGAATTATAAAGATTTGAAGAGATGTTGCAGCCTGGTACTTGGATGAAGAGGAATTTGACAGAGCTACTGTACAGTCAATGTGGACCACTAAAAGTGACGAGGGGTAAACAACATCTAAAATTGACGAAGGTGAAAGTGCTTCGGCACGTTCTCTGCTTCTAAGGACACCCTTCGCTTGTCTATTTATGAAGTCACCTCAACTGGGAGGCACTTCAAGCAGGGCCAGATCCCCTCCCAGATGGGCTATCCATAGTGGGATCCAGGCTTGCTATTTGAAGTTGCAAACTGAAGCATCTAAACAGCGCAGACACTGACTCATCTACTTTTTGATCACGCACACCTGATGTGATTCTCATTGGTTCCTCTGAAAGGGAGCAGAGGGGACCCTCTCTACCCCAGGTTCCCTCCATGCTCCCTTGCCGTTCTCCCCCGCCCTCGCACGCCACGAGATCCTCTCACAGGATGTGGCGGCGTCTTGGTGAACTGTCATCCTGTCCCCTACCGGGGTGTTGCTGTTGATGGTGGGGGCGAAGGCTTCAGATATCCAGTGTTACACAAACGCTGCCATTTAAAATAAAAGAAACATGAAAGGCTGTTTGATGTTCAAGAGGTTCACCTTGCTCTCAACAACAACACGAGCGTGAGCAAGCGGCGACAAGGCAGTTCTTTTGAGGACATGCGGATGTCAAAAGCAAAATGACACAAGGACAACCTCAAAGAGAAGACCTGCTTTAAAATTCTGACTGACTCATGTGTTGAATAATTATGCTGTAATTGAAGTCAAATTTTGACATTGAGGTGTTCTCCATCCAGCGTAAAAGACACCCCTGGGACAATAAATGTCGATTCTGAATGTAACCATTTACACCACCATTGTGAAAAAAAATTTTTTCATTCAACTCAATGTATTGCCATATCCAGCCTACTATCAATGATAAAACTATCAGCTAGCTACATTAAGATTGATTGGGTGTAGGGACATTGTTGGGATGGAGAAGGTGCTTAAATGTGTTACGAGTGGAACCACAAGGTCCTGATTTATAACCTTTTTTTGATGTAGTAAGTTAGTTAACCTGTCTGAGAGCATCCAAGAGAACCAGAGGCATTTCCCCTCCACCACAGACCTTCAGACTAGTCCCCCAGAGGGAGTCTAGGTAACACAGACTGCTTCTCAGTGCAGCCTGCATCTCAGTGTGTGAACAGGCTGGTGCATGCCCCGGCATTGCAGGAGACACGATTAGGTGCCTTGATCTCTCCCATGGCAAGAACAAGACCTCAATCTCTCAGTATCTCCACTTTAATCAAATCCCTACCTTTCCCCCCCCTGCCACAAAACTGTCACTGGCTGAAAATAAGCCCTTTCTCATCAAAGAGCAAGAGCAGGTTCAATTGATTTCCAGGCTGAGGGAAATTTTATTCAGAAAGTTCGAAGAAAAAAAATCCACCTGCATCCTCCCCCATCAGGCAAATTACTTCTGACTTTTAATTTATTTCTGCAGGAAATGGAAAGCTACATCCTAACCACAGTCAATAGGGGGACTGGAGAGGAGAGGGGGTAATCAGGCGGCTCACCAACTCCAAGGCTTCCATCCTGTCAGCTTTAATAGCCACTCAGACCACACAATCTGCTCAGCCTGATATGCTCCCGTCACTCCCCAGTCCGCAGCCCTGGACCCTGGACCCCTTTCCCTGTCTGCCTACCTCCCCGCCGTGTCCTTCCTAATGACAACTGAACATTTCCCTCTATTCCGGCCAAGTCTCTGAATTTCAAGGGGAACCAATCACAGCCCCAAAGTCCTGTCCTGAGCTGGGCAACAGAGGTAATGGCACAGGAAATGGGATTGGTGACATCGCTCTCTTTGTTTACTTTGTGCAGTTCCTTTTTTGGTTTCTATTAGAGATGGATAGCGATTTGGTGGGATGGTAACGTAGAGGATTGTTTCAGGTGAGTCTCTACAAGTGCATGTACTGAGGGTATGCTGATCAAATGAAAATAAGCATATTGCATACAACTTTTTTTGTACACATACTTCATTTGACAGATAATTGGACTACAGTACAACGTTAAAACCGGTGGGTTCAGGAGCAGCGAATTGTGATTGGTCGGTTGATTACCTCTGGCTCAGAGACCAGGTTTATCTGGAAGCTGTTGCTCTTCTGCTGTCTAATGAAGCTTCTGTCACACGAGATTTAATGGCAAGGAAAAACAATAACCGTCTCTCCCCCAGCTGTTAGCATAACAGGGCTGCTTTCATGATGCAATATCTGAATACAGAATGGTAGATAATGTTGTAGTAATCACTAATCAGACTGGCCAAATAAATGGTTACACCGTGTGCTATAATCAAATCTGCTGGAGCACACATTTTCCATCCTTGAAAACTGGAAGTGTAAATGCAAACTCAAGAAGGTTATCCATATCAAGGCAAGCTTTTTTATATTCATACTCTGGCGATTTGACTGCTGATTATTAATCATTTGTGGAATTAATATTTGTTTTGCCACTACGTGAAAACAAGATTTTGCAGAGAATGCAAAGATATTTGAAGACCTTTGCTGTAATCTTGGGAATAGTTACAGTGGACAGTGTGTGTTTGACATTCAACCCAATATTTCCCTGAAGGACCTGTGAGCTTAGCCTACGTTTGAAATTTTGCAGGCAACACAGGCTGTTCATAGTCAGGCTCTTTAGAAAAGGACCTTTACTCTCCGTTTACACCTGGAACATACCACAGTATATAGAGGGGAGGCCACGAGACAGCAGGTCTAAGTTAACAGCCTTTTATACTAGAAAGGTATGAAATGGAGTTTTCAAATTGAAGCCCCAGAAAGCTTTGGCCAATAAATCCAGAGTCCTCCAGCCTCAAGTGGCTGCCACCGGCCCAGATATGTTCTTAATCATTCTATTACTATAGGACCTCCTCAGGTGATTACTGCAAGCAGGTTCACACACACACACACACGCACACCCACAGACACAAACAAACACGTGCACTTCAACAAACTACATTTGTGTTTTCATAGCAAAAATATAAACATATAAAAAGACAAAAATCCTCTTGTTCATATTTTCCAGATCCCTCAACAGCATCTGGATCATTTCTGTCGGTATGAACGAGCCCTGTGGTGTGGTAGGGATTTAATACAAGTTCACATAGCAGAAGGACGTTCTGCTTGGTGAGAGGTCTACACCTTACAATTGTTGGTGCTGACATCATCACAACGCCTGATAATCTCCAAGTTAGTGACTCGGCTGTTTTAACGGTTTGGTAATTCTCTGAGCTGGACAGATCAAGGATTTCAAGACACTTCTGGCACATGGCCAAACCAAGGTGGAGAAGTGAAAAAGGATAAGACATGTTTTTATACATTCAGGACTATCACATGAAATATTAAAAAGACCATGAGGGACCATGAGGGTGTACATAGTCTTTTCAAATCACTCATGTGAAAGTCATTTACCTTATTTTCAGTACAGTGCAAGAACACTTCTGAACCATTAAAATGAAAAGTGCTTAGATGGTCAGGCTAATCTAAAGTGAATTGTTACTCTAGATTTAGCTGTTGTAAAATGCTAATAGATAGCATTGCTTGTCAATGTAACACAAACATAAATAATAATGCACTTTCATGGCGAGGGTACAGTCATGCCTGGGGGATCAGGTTGGGATGTTTATAAGATTATCTTTGATCTTAGACAGAAAGCATTACGGTGACATGGTATAAATTGTTCACATCATGTTAACTACTACAGCTTAGTTTGCTAAGTAACACAATTTGATCGCATCTTTAGTGGTCTTATTTCCCAGTAGACTTTGGTTGCTTTTTAGGTTATGGATGATTTGGTTAAAACAGGGGTAGCATCTATCTCACTTGACAGGCTAAAAGCAAAGAGCAAGCGTGGTCAAAGTTTTCCTGAAAATGTTCATCTAGTCAGAATGTGTAACTTCCACATTAAGACCTTAGCCTCCGCCACATTCATAATTGTCAAGGTTAATTCGTCTTCAATTTTCATACTTTTTCCCGGACAATTTGTATTTTATTTTTGTCACACGATGCCCTGAACCTTTGACCTCAATTTCCTGGCCATGGCTGAGGTAAATGAGAGGAATTCTTCAGTGCTGGCCCCAGTTCTCTTACCTCTGCTGGGAAGGCAAGGTCACAGGGTAAGGAGAAGTTGGCCCTTTAACTACAATCTCCCTCTGCTTCTTAACACCCTTCCATCTCTTTGGCCCAGAACCTTTACGGATCCAAACAATGTAGCCCACACGGCCATTGGACACAAACATCTGACTACAACCCAATGCAGGGAATGCTGTATTACGAAATGTGTTATTTCGACATATGATTGGCTTGTATGTTAGAAGACTTACATAAAACAAAACTATAATGGAACACATTTCTGCTTCCTTCTAATCACAGAGCCATGGTCAGAAGATATGAATCAGGGTGCTGTGTGTGCATCGAAGCAGCACTAATGTATTAAACACAGAGGCAATTTATTGCAATTAGCACCATCTCATTTGGGTAGGTAATGACATAGCGACCTTTCAGAAATGGCAATGGTTTGTTTGAGGAAGGCAAGGGGGGATGTTTTTGTAATCATTCATTTCAGAGAGAGATTATTATTGTTGTCATTTGAAGAACCGCAAAACCACAGAAAATTATGATGATGAAAATTCAGAGATCATTAGCAAGACCAGTCACAAATGTTGTGTTTGTTTGTGTGTGTGTGTGTGTGTGTGTGTGCAATGTGTAAGTGTGTGTGTGCAGTATACAGTACTTGTTCTTGTTCTATCACTAACTAGTTCATTCAACACAGAAGCTAAGAATCCTGGTTTCCCCTAGCCAGGAGGGAGCAGTGCTACAATTTGATTAACAAACATGAAGTGTTTCTATTTCTAGCCAGCCCGGCTGAGACAGACACATCCAAACCTTTGAGTAAAAACGTAATAGTAGTCTACTGTTAACTAAAGGGACAGACACCTATTACAAAACAACCCTTTAAATGGAATCCCCTAACTTCAATGCCTTTACCTTGCACATACACTTTTATTTGTTGTACAAGCAGACCATTTATATATGTGTAAGTGACAAGTAGCTCTACTTTTTTAGAACAGAATGTATCCACTGAGGCTTCCACCATTCTGATCAAATGCTTACATGAATAAGCATCAAACTCTAAAGTCCCAGCTGATAATGGGCTAGAGTGTAGTGTCTCTAATGTAGTGGAAATAAAACATTAAAACAATTCTGGCAGACCGTCTTGTTGTTGTATCATGGCCTTAAATGTGCTCTTTGTGCCCCTTCAAAGCAAAGGAATCCAAGGTGTTTTTTCCAGGTAGCCACCATGAAGAGCAGGCAGATGGAGGGCCCAGCTGTTCCTAGGTTGAGAAACAGGCTGAAATCTTGGCTCCTATTCCCCAAGGGGCAGTCGTAGCCCACTGGGGAATAACACTTCTAGGCTGTTCACATTGGCAGCCACTATACTAGGCTGGAACTCAGCTCCGCGTTCACACCTTCTCTTTTCACACTTCCTTCTTTGCTTGTTTTTTCATTTGAAGATTTGAATCCCAGCTTAAGTACTCACGTGGAGAAATGTTTAGTAAATGAGTACCACAGCTAAAATCCAGCGCACATTTTTTTCCTCCAAAAGTTCAGAAGAACATGTCTTGTGGAATATCATGCTCTTTTTGTATATCTCCTTTTCTGTTATAACTGTTGTATTACATGTAATGTTCAATTGACTTCACAAGATACATATGTCCACCTGAGGCATCCTTGTCCCATAAGTTAAGGCAATATTATAAAGTGATGTCAAGTAACAAACACTTTGCTCACATCCTGATTTATAGCATTGACAATACATCATCAAGAAGTATTACTAATTGTAGAAGTACACTGTACTGTATCTTGAGGGGGAGTATACTGTAGTTTATTAGAAGTATATTGTAGGGTATTAGGACAGTCGAAGTCTTGTGCACTTTATTAGTAAAAGTATGCTTTAGTGGACTAGTACATTCAAAGTTACTGAACTTTCTTAGTAGAAGAATGCTATACTTTTTTAAATGACCCTTTAGACTATTACTAGAACTGGCCGAGCAAAAACAAAAACTTGGAAAGATCCTCAATTCCTCGGATACAGATTTGGAAAATTGATTTGCTGTAATTCCATTTCACTGTGATTCCTTTCCTCAAACCATGTTAAAACATGAAGCCACATCATCATTTAGAATGACCACACCTTCATCTGTCATAGTGTATTCAGGAAATATACCTTAAAAATTACATATTATTCTTCTATAACACTTTAGAGGATTTGTATCCTATAATTGCATGTGATGCCAGCAAATGTAATTCTAATAAAAGGTATTGGACACTCACCAAATCATTTAAGGTGGTTAAAGTAAAATACTTTTATCAGATGGTGCTTTCTTCCCTGTCAGTCTTTGCCAGTCAGTCAGCTAAGACTTTGGAAGCATTTACTCCGTGAATCAATACAAGACCTACTGTATCTTTTACAATAAATGAAATTAGCATGTTCAAATATGTGGGGATCTTTGACGCTCCGGGAACAATGTTTTCATCTATAAAAACTATTCAGGGATGCAAATATTTCTGCAAAGCTACTAAATCCAGTCAGGAATAGCAATGCTTTTGTGAATAACATGTTCAGAAATCTTGTCAGCCAGATACATCTGACTAGCAGTGTTCCTCTATTGAGACAATAAGTCTCTGGGTTCAATCACACAAGCTTGAATTTCATTACGTTGACATTATGTTCTTTCTTTCTTTAATTTTCAACTCATGCATATGTTCAAATCTATCTGATCAATGCAATTGCTGAAGGTTGAATGTGAATGTCCTACGTGCCATCTTGAATAACAAAGACATTGTCAACTCCCATCGAGAGTTTCACTCACTTTTGCGTTGAGCTACACTGTACATATAATATAGCAACAGTTCTCTTTGTTATTCAAGATGCATTAAGGTCTGACATTGGAATTTACCATAAGTTTTTTGTTTTTTTGTATTTCATTCAGTTGCATAATGGCTGTGAAATTGTGAAGGCTCAGTTTAATTTGTTCTTAAAATCCGCCATTGATTAGTCGTGTTTGCTGCAGTGCTGAGTTGGAGGTCTAGTGATTTTCTTCAAGTTAAATACAAATATATTTATGTAGACTATCATTGTGGAATTGGTAATATTCACATACTCTTGTCTGCAGTAACCAGTTCATGATTGTCTATTGATGACAACGAATGAAGTTCTCTCATTTTTGGCTCTGTTGGTCAAACATAATGATGAGAGTATTATTCGATGTTCATTCATTACATACAGATGCTCTGCATCATCTATTTTTCTATGACTTGTACACATGTCTTCACTGATATACATTTCACACAGATGAAGATGTTAGTACCAGCAGGACAGATACTTACTAACTAATTAGGCTTTAAGTGAATGATTTCTTCTTCCCTCAACAAGCTACGGTTTCATTCCATCAATGATAACCCCTGGGTAGATACCAGAGTCCATCCACTGCCCATTAGTACTAGATAAACAAACAGCATGTCAGCCTTTATTTTGCAAAATCATAACAGAATCACTAGTATACATTTCGGTCATGTTTCACACCAGCCATTTGTTCTTCTACTAAACCTTACTGTGATGCTCTAACTTTAACCCTACTGCAACCTTCGCTGACCCTAAACACTGCCCTAATCACAAATTCCTCAACCAAATCAAAACAGTGCAATTTTGAACTGAAGTTGAACTGGTAAAGCATTTAACAGCCATAGTTCTGTTCAGAATACAGGTGTCTAATAATGTAAGAACCAGTTTCAGGTATCAACTGATAGCTGTAACTCCATTACATCCCCCTGAAAACAAGTGCAACTGCTTCAACCAAATGAACAGCCATCATTCTGTCAAAGAAAGAGGCCCATTTTAACTTTAGCCAAAAGCGCCAAGGTCAAGAAGGGGTCCAGAAGATAGAATTGCATGTGTTTACCCATCATGCATCAACATGCCCGACTAAGTGCTTGTTATGTGTGTTGTATGTTTCACCAATGACCCACAAGCATCTGAGTAGAGGAGACAGAGGTTGGGAGTGTGTCTCCGGCAGCGTGTGCTGGGTTTGCCTGGGAGCATCTGGCCCAGGGTGGAGCTGCGGCGGCACCTCCTGCATATGGATGTGCGTTATTGGTCCAGGGGGAGCCACTATATATCCAAGACAGAGAGGACCGGTGACAACGAGGGCCTGGGCTTCCTTCGTCTTTATCAGGGCCTGTCTCTTCTCCTGATGTATCTCGCAGCACAACTTATTCAGATTTAACCTCATCTATCATTTTGCCTTCAGATATGAAAATGTGTATCCCGGCAGATGGCCCCAGTCGCATGGTTACAAGTACAATCTGAAGCGATCATGGGGGAGGCCCGCCTCCGAAGCTCAGAGGCTCGCCTCCGGAGCTCAGGCCTGCAGAGGAGGGTCTGGTGGGGGAGTGGCTGCAAGGCAGAGGAGGGTCTGGTGGGGGAGTGGCTGCAAGGCAGAGGAGGGTCTGGTGGGGGAGTGGCTGCAATGTTGCACTGGATTTTACTGCAGTTTTCTTCTGGCCTGTCTGTGGCTTTCTTAACATCTACATTCAGGAACCCAGTAACGTGGTTTGGCACAGTATCTCAAATATATTATTTACAGTAACTGTCCGCTGTACTTAATATGTTTATTTGGATAACAACATCTAGTTAAAGTGTGGCATATTCATATCAGTGGCGTTTCCTTATGCTGTCTGTAATGGTAGAACAGTATGTAAAGTAATAAAGTCTCCTCAGAGCCCCAACCCTGATTGGGAAACCATCCAGTTTCAGTTTGTTTGACTGATACAAGGACACGTGTTTGGATGAGAGGCAGTAATCAGGAACATTCTATCTGTAAAATGAAGGAAGTGTTTATCATCATGTGACTGTGCCAACTCTCTTCTCTCTGCCCATTTGTTTATTGGCTTGCCTTGATAAACTGCGAAGGAGGATCCTAATTAAATTAGGCTTGATAAGAGTCCTCAATTTGCGTTACACAAGGTCACTCATTATCTATTTTCAAATTTGTAAGCCTGAGTTAAGGTTGAAACTTTATGCACTGCATTTTAACTGCCAAAAGAAGCTACAGATGTGCTTTGAAACTGCAACAACTTGACCTTGAGCACATATACATTTATCTTTTCTTTAAGGTGATTGAATTAAACAGTTAGGCGACAATACAGACAAGCAGACATACACAAAATGGACACACACACACACACACACACACACATGCTAGAGGATTAGAAGACTGTCAGAGGTAGACTTCCCCTAGACCCCAAGGAGACAAACACCCAGTCCTGTCTCCCAGTCTCCCAGTCCTGTCTCGCAGCCATGTGTGAGATCGGCATAACAACACCAGCATGCCTGCATGACAACGGCATCCAAGCAACAAAGACCCAGGGTCATTTATTGAAAGCAATCTCAATAGGTAAAAATGACCAAGGTTGGACTCAAACCCAGGCCACTGCGTTAGCATATATGGCACGTGTTCGGTGACCGTGTTAGTGCTATGGAGAAGCTGAATAGTTATCGTCAGTCGCGAGCAGCCGCGTTTTCTCTCCTTTTGTAGATTAGACGATGTGAATAATGTGAAAATTGTGTGAGGCAAATGATCCAGTGGTTCATTGTATATTGTATAACTGTCCTATTCATGCTACACGTCGTCCATTTCCATGCACCTCACTTTTCTTCTTCTTTCATTTTCATTCACACATGTAAGGTTGTTTACCAAAGCACAATCTAAGCTAAGCATTTCAGTTTGATCTAAAGAATATCAAAAGCTGAGGTTAACACACAATAGTAAGAATGTGATGGGATGTTAATAAAATACATTCCGGTAAACGGAGAGAGGAACCAGATGTGTACAGGATATGTCAACTGTATTTACATAAAGATAGGATTAGTGTCAAGACAATTATTGGGCGAATCGTCACATCTCCTCTTCACAGTTTTAGTCTATGAGTGACGGTGGAAAGGGGATTTGATGTATAATTCATAGACAAATAAATCTCTGATACAAAGACAAATTTGTTCGAGCATCATGATGGTAAAAGACTGACATAATGGGAACATGTTCCTCCCTGGTGCCTGAGGTTCCCTGCAAAGTTTGTCTCCTCTCTATGGCTTTCTATCTCTCCCCCTCACGCCTGTCTAACACTCCATCTCTCTCCTCGTTCTTTCTCTGCGCTTCTCAATTCTAATGACTTGGGTTCCTGCACAGCACCAGGCGTCATGTGACAGCTCTGTAGCCTATAGCATCTCAAGAGACCCAGCAATGTTGTAAACACGCCTTGTTTGGGGGCTTTTCCACTATTTGATTATTTGTTTGACTTCTTGGTTAAGCTATAATTGTAGCCTCTAAAATATGTTGTTCTCTGAACACATTGTTTCCCTAGAACACTGGCATTTGGCAGCCTAGTTGATGTGTCCCCAAAATAAGCTCTTTCTTTCCCTGTGTTTAGGCCAGTTTCAGAAAAACAGTGTTGTGAATAAATCAATGACTGCCAAGTTGAGGAATGAGGAATCTTTTTTTTTACAGCTTGAGCTGTGCCACTGGCGTACTGTGGTTGTGATTTTGTTGGAATACAATACGTTGTTGCTCTTTTCCTTTCCCTTTCTCTGCCCTCACGTTTTCTCTCTCTCTCTTTCTCTCTCACACCTTGCTCTCAGTGTCTCTTTTTTCATCTCCCACCTTTGACTCACTCTTTCCTCTTCTACTTCTCTTGTTTCCGTAACTATGTTCTTGCTCCCTCCATGCTCTCTCTGTACCTGTCTTGTCAATCAGGATGGCTCCCACGTATGAGAACATTCTGTTGACTGACTAAAACTGACGAGAACCATCGCTGAAATATGAAGGGAATCTATAATGGCCGAGACCAGGGCTGGGATGAAAGCAGCGTTTAGGACAAACGGAGCTGTGCGCCAGGCATCGCAATAAGGTTCATCATCAGCAGAAGCACAGCAGGGGAGAGATGCAGAAGATGAAACAGTTCAGAAAGAAAGAGAAGAATCAAATCCCATTGCTTGAGTAATTACAGTGCTTAGGATTTATCAGGAGCAGACATCAACCCTGGGATCTCATCAGAAGAAAGAAAGAAAGAGATAGAGAGTGAGAGAGCGAGGAGCGCGAGAGAGAGAGAGAGAGAGAGAGAGAGAGAGAGAGAGAGAGAGAGAAAAAGGTGCACTGGCTAATGATGAGAGATTGTCAGGTATATACTTCAAAACGATGTAAGTGGGCAAGTCCTCGGAATATAATAGATAACCAAAGTCCCTTTTCACAATAGTTTCAGCTACAAGTTTGCATCATGACTTGTCTTTTTAGGGGCTGTGTAATTATCTCAGATTAGCTCCCAGCTGTGCTTTTAAAATGAAATGAAAATAACTTCATTCAACCCTATCTAAATCAGTGCTCCAACTCAGATAAACTGATTTATTCAAGTAAACACTCATTGTGGACAGATTTTGATTTCAATATCTTTAACAAAACCCTTGTTGTCACAAAGTCTAGTACTTCTACTGTGTGAGGACAGTTGGCATTATTACACAATACATTTTAAAAACAATGATATGTGTGTGTTTGTTTGCATGTGAACTGCACGTGGTCAATTTCTACTGCCATTAGTTATGACCCCTCATCATGGAGAGCTATGTTAATGAATATGAATTGAGACATCTGTTATTCTATTTCACTCCCCCTCTCGTCCCCATTTCCTGGCAATGAAAAATTCCACCTCGCTGGTGACGGACAGCCTTTGGTTCTCTGCCATGGGCCCATGGCCCAAGCTGAGGGGTGCGGGGGAGCAGAGGGGGTTTGGAACTGCTGAGAAGGTCATGTCCCCCGACAATGGCTGCATTGTCCTTCAGCTAGACCTCTGACACTAATCTAGATACATCAGTTTAACCTGCATCCTCCATCGCCATGCAGAACCGCAGAGATCAATCAATCCACAGTGTAATTTCATCAGGATTTTTTTTCCACTCCCCCCCACCCCTCCTCTCTTCTCCCCCACCGTGGGACAACCTATTCATCAACATGGCTATTGAGCATGGGTATTTAAAAATGTTGCCTGAGCCAGGCAGGGGTTTGTGACACCACCTCAGTCAATGTATTTATAATGACTGGCAGTACAGCTACATCGTAAATATTGCTTTCTCCTACTACCCATGATAAACAATATCTTAATCCTGAGCCCTTGTATCCAATAAATCAAAGGAAAAATGCCTCAATTATCTCGTTCGGTATACATAAGACACGCTCTCCACTGCATAGCTTACTTATAGGCCCCATTAATGAGTTGAAAATGTATGCATAGCTTCAATGCTTGTGTCAAGTGCTTGTCTTATCAGATGTAAATATGGAGATGTAAATATGGAGATGTTTTTCCACCTTCAGCCTCAGTTTTGGGGTGTGTTTAACCGAACCAAGTGCCAGATGTTTCTTCCTCTCTCCTGAGAAAAAGGGGGGGTTTGTGTCACCGAAAATCATGCTGTTTCCTCACTGTTTGTCTTTTTGTTGTCCTTTAAACAGGCGCTTCCACCCCCTCCCTTCCCCCCATACCCTTCTCCCAACAGTACAAGTGGCTTGTTTGCCAGTGTTTCGCAATGGCAAACGGAGGACATGATTGGCTCATTTCTGGGACAGGAAGTAGAATCAGGTGTGCTGAGGTGAGCCTGGACTGGGATTGCAGTGTCTGTAGCGGACCCAGGGGCCACTGGTAGAGGACACATGGAATACATATATGGGCTTAATCATGAATAAATTCACAGTAGGAGAGGAAGAGGATGAGGAAGAGGAGAGGGAAAGTATTATTTGAGCTGCAGATATGGATGAATTGTATTATGTCTGCTGGTGTATCCGGATTCTCATTCTTTCTCCAAAACAACAGCTGAAGCGTAGATAGAGACGCGTGAACTGTAGAATGCCGTTCATTATCCCTTTCACCATTTCAGTTGTTAATTGTAAATTTAAGCTAAGCTTCGATCTTTAGTATTTTCTGTCATAAAAAGGAACAGCACCATTTGTACCTCCGTTCTGTCATTATACTCAGTAACCTTTTTATTTAACCCTGAGTAGGTCCACAAGGCAATGTGTAAATGGTGCTTTCATTGAGAGAGTACTCCACTTGAAATAACAACAAAAGGAGCAGAAAAGTAAGGGAGGTCAGTAATCTATTAGGTGGAGCGTACCAAACTGAGCCTTCAATGATCCAGTTTAAAGTGAGTATCACTGACTACAACTCAGAGTCCCTACCACAGGCATGTCAATATTTCTTTTAAATTATAGAAATGTACACATTTTCGAGATACAAGACAGTAAATGTTTCATGTACTTCATTCTGATGATCCTTCTTATTCATATCAAATTGCAATTTAAATTGATGCAATTTAACAAAGTACAGCCAGGTTGGTTTGGTATTGTACTGCTTTCTGTTGATGCAAGCCTAACCCTAACCAGTAACCACACAAGTGTACAGTAATACCTACTGCAACCTAACAAGTATAATACCTAGCTCTAACCTAACAAGTATAATACCTAACCCTCACCTAACAAGTGTAATATCAAAGCCTTATCCTGTGCATGATGCCCAAAATAACGTTGACAGCAATTTAGTGAAAATGTCATTTAGTCAACATACTGTATGCCAAGTCTTCTTTCATAAACTCTATCCATATAGTGCACATATAAAGCCAAACTCAAGTTTACATTGAGCTAACCAAGAAAGACTGTATCCATAGCCATTATGTAGTCTGCTTTCAGGAGTTCGGTTTTTAAGGTGGAATTATTCATTACAGAAAGGACCATTAGCTTTTGATGAATAGCACCTTTTTGGGATGCTGTGATTAATTGATGATCAAATTCCCAAGGCCTCCACTGAGACTTGAGAGCAGGTAATCGCTTCTTCCCAGACAGCTCAAGGTATACCCAGGTGGCGTTGAAAGGCTCAATTTTTTAAAAACTTCAACTCTGTAAGAATGAAGACATTCGGGTGCTGTCAGCAGATGAATTAGAATCCTTCATTCCGCTCTCTTTAACCTTCTTTTTATTTGCAATTGAGCTCCCTGTCAATGCCAGAGTGGAGCCTCAGGTTCTGTGTGTTCAAATACTGTGTTGTTGTTGTGTTTTACCACAATGGTCCGTTCACACTGTGAGACTTGCAGTGTGAACCAATCACAGTAGAAGTGCAAAATATACCCTACATTTTCCCAGTTTGAGGCATTAAATCTCACACGCCCACAGGCGAGATTAGCTCAGAAACAACGTGTTGGATTGAATCAGAACATCGGAAATCTCAATGGCACCTTTTTGTGACAATCCTCAATTTCCCCCTCAGTGAGATGCGTAGCTAAAAGCAACCTGACCCTGCCTCCAAAACAAACAAACCCAGCCGAGCCACGATGCATTTCCATCGAGATGACAGTCAGAAGTACTTCAACATTTGCAGTCATTTTAACCAGCTTTAGCTTCTCTTTCTTCCTCTCTATCTCTGACTCACCATGTGTTTGTAGATCCACCATCCACCATGCCCGAACCACCCCACAGACACACTCATGTATGTCTCTCTATTTGGTCCCTGTCTCTCTCTCTCTTTTCTTTCTCTGTCTCCGTGGAGATAATTAAAGTGTGACAGCCTTTCATTTAACAAGTGCTGTTTTACCTCGTAGGGACGAGCACGTGATATTCTAATTATCGGTGGACGGTGAAGGGGGCTTCCCGGCAGTTTCGACTTGGTCCCCTTTACCGGGCATCGCTTGTCATACCTGACAGAGAGAAACACCAGACCTGAAATTACAGGGATTAATGTTACCAGGACTAAACACATCAAATGGCCTCTCTGATGTGAGAGCCCATGCAGGGGAAACGGCAACGAAGCAGGCAGAAAATCCACTTACAGTTCTCTTTCTGAGCCATTATTCTCTCTTTTCAGAAGCCCTATGAGTTTCAGCAAGCTTTTGTGGGTAAAAATGTTCTACGCAAGGCACTGTGGCTTTTGAATTTAAAGTGCTTCGGGTTTGTGGCATATTTACCATCATAACACAGGCTGAAGGATTCTTGAGATGCAACCCTGGGCTGCCAGGCAACACAAAATATCGAGGACCATGTATTCAGATTCTGGTTGCAGATTGCAATTTGGCAAATTGTTAGTTTTTTCCCCCCAGGTCTAAACATCAATATGTCAAGTTGTTTTCAAAAAAACTGTAATTATTTTGGTGTATAAGGGTCTGCATTAGGACTCTCATCTGGCAGGAGAAATCTTTTATGTTTTTTCCTGTTAAAATAAAGGTTAAATTAAAAATAGGAAATGCATGGCTGACATCATCTTTGCACAAAGACTACTTGAACAGACTTCTTATCCTTGTGAATGATAATGGACATTTAGGCCCATTTACTTCCAAAGGATCAGGCTGAACCGGTGACCACGTGTTGGAGCTGTGAAGCCAACCTACAGCAGATCCACTGAAATGAGTGATAAAACATGGAGATGATTATAGGCCCTGCTCCCAAGGAGAAATGGTAGTTAATGAACTTGAAAGCTTGAACCCCGAGCAAAAGAGAGGGAAAAAAAGATTGCAAGAGGCTTGCATCGTTCCCAGCTCTCCTGTGAGGTGATATTAGCCCGAACATTTGACTAAGCCTAAGAGCAGTGTGCTAATTTTTAATATACATTAGAATTTTACTCTGAGTACTGCACAGGACTGAGGTATTCATGCAAAACCAGCTGAGATTGGATTCAAAGTAGAGTTGCCTTATGTAAAAAGTTCACTCAGGAACATATCATACGTGACATGACAAGGCAAGGTGACTTCAGGCAGAATAACTACAGACAGCTTGGGCAGGCAGTACACAGGGCGATCCGCCTTGATGAAGATGTCTTCCACAAAATGAGAATTTAGTACATTTAGCAGATATAGTTTTGTGATTTGGAGAAAATAATAAATAACAGTTTGTCTCAGTATTGTAACTATTTACAATATATAATAAATCATTGTGTTTTGTGCTTCAAAGCGGAGACAGAAGAGTGCCTGTTTGCTTGTTTTCTCATTGCTTATTTTAGAAATGGACCTTAATTCAGGGATGGTTGTTAGCTGTTAGTGGTTTTTCTCTCTTGTTTGCGATGTGACAAAACACTGCTCCATCGGCATAAAGCCTGATTGTCTTTTGAAATATTCAACGGATTGCTTAAAAGTGATCCTTTTCCCTCAGGGCACAAAATGAAACAACATTATCCAAGATCCACCAATGATACGAGTCATGGAGAGTGGTAGAGTGTGACTACTCAGGGTGATAACACAGGGAGGAGAGCAAACAGAAACCAGTTTTGCTTTGTTACATATTTCTGATAAAAACTAAGAGGCCACTGGTCAATAGTGCTTTGATTTCTGGTGTTAGGACATTTTCTTTTTGTGTATAGTTAAATGAATGACCGTCCTTATCTGTTATCAACTTCAACATGAAGTATTTTGCCTATGACGTCACAATGCTCACACGATGTTATGACCCAACAATAACCGGAGGTTATGACAAAACAATAACCTGAAGTATGACACAATGATGAGGTTATGACACATCAATGATCTAAAAATCACGACATCATATACAATGTATTTGCATGCACTCTTCATGAAACATTTGACACCTAACTTTGTTGACATCTCATTTGTAGGGTTAGGACATGTCTTTAAAAAAAGAATGAAGAATATTTCCTCTCCTTTGTCCTTTACTAATGTCATTGCGTTCAACAGGAAGTCCTGAACGAGCCCTATGCAACCAAAGGGAGTTAGATCAATTAAAACAA
Organism: Mallotus villosus; assembly: GCA_903064625.1. Taxonomy (NCBI): domain Eukaryota; kingdom Metazoa; phylum Chordata; class Actinopteri; order Osmeriformes; family Salangidae; genus Mallotus; species Mallotus villosus. Next base: position 86,340 of record CAEFZP010000361.1, read on the forward strand.
GTGTGTGCGTGTGTGCGCGCGTGTCTTTGTGTAGAGTCAGCATTTCTATAACTGCTGTTCAGCACAGCGGTTTTGTCCTACTGGAGGAGAAGGAAAGCCAAAAGTATTGGTTCTCCACAATCACACAGCAGGAGTCGGCCTAAAACCACGGCCCCCCTCTTCCCCACAGGCCTCTTCACGTCACACAAGGTTATCTCTCCCATTGATTCTTATCATCTGCTTGTCAATTGATCTATTACCCTTGCACCCTTTCTACTTAATTCTGGCTTGATTAATTATCGTCACCTATGGTGAATACAGCCAAGGATTGTAGAGATGCTAGTGACAGCAAGAGTTTTCAAGATCAAGATAAATAACGCTTTATCCCCTTATCTTTCAATATCACTTGTGTGTTGCGTCTCAAACTTGATCTGAATGTCACACATTGGCTCCAATTACAAGCACCACATATAATATTTAAACGTATTTGACAAAGGTGTGAATTCCACGGTGGATACTTTTACATACACATCATGGAAATGCCTTTCCAAAGTTGGACAACGGTTAGCTAGACTGTGGTCAAGGTTAATTAAGTTACTTGAAGGAAAAGCATTTGTAGAGAGTTGAGTATTTGTAGAAAAAAAAATCAATATAAAACAAAACAGTTTTGAATTGGCTGATCTCACACCTCAAACCCATTGATGACAAGAACATGACTAGTTACAGCATGTGTTTTTTACTTTTACAGCGGACGCCTCAACAGTCAATATCAGTTAAAGGCATCAGATAATTAGTGAGATGGAAATGAAATTCCCAAATGCAATTTGCATGATGTTGACATGCTTCAGTAGCCCTCTGATGTGTTTTATTCCCTCATAGAGAAAGGGGATGTGCCACTGTACATCCCTGGCACACAACTTCTGCATGCTTCTCTGATTTCACTCGCCCACCTACAATAACATCCTCTAATCTCTGTTCTGTTGTGATTTGGGGTTGCATCTCCAGGTTTAGTCGCAAGGTTAGTCATTTGACAGTTCTATCACGTTTACTTTTTGATGCATACATGTTTTGGCAGGGATATACCCTGTGGATGTGATGCCCGTCAATGTATTAACAGTCGATTAATGTTGCTGAAAATCTCCCCAGCTGCTAAATGCTGGAAAAGGAATGTGTTCCTATTGGCAATATGTTTTTAAATGTTATGGCAGCTTATTTAAGTACAATTCCAAAAGCGTCTGTCGTTAATAAGTGAATCCAATTATTTTTTTGTACATGGTGGCATAACGCTGAGGGGTTTGACGTTCATAATGAAACGATGAAATAACTATTCCTGTATTTGATGCAGTAACAATAGTTTGACTTACTGAATGTGGTCAATGTTCAGGTAAGCTAAATAAAACAAAGGACAAAGGAAAAAGCCTTTTCTTAGTCCTCAGACAGCTACCCTACAGCTTCTCTAGTCTCTTTTTCAGGTTTGTGTCGGATGGGAAAGTGGTGTTTTCTCCACTTCACTGTGTACAGTCAGTCACTCAGACAAACAGAGTTCTTACTGGTTGACATCCTCCATTCTGACACATTAACAAGCTCAATGTGAACGGGAGCAGAGGAGCCAGACAGAGATGCAAGCCTGCTTACACAACTGAGGCGATCCTTGAGAGAGCAAGTAGGAACATCAGCATTGGCACAGAAAATAAGAAGCATATAGAATGTAGCTCCTAGATCTCCACCATATTTCTTCTCCTGTAATGATATGGGTCTGATAAATGACCCATGTGACAAACTGAAAGGATAACAAATCCAGAAATACACACCCATTTGGCCTTGCAGGTCTGTAGGAACCGTGGAGGCCTTCTGGTGCTACCTTCACCTGAAGAAGGGGTTTCATGAAGACAGATTACCTCAGGAAACACATTCTGGACCTTGTTTTGGTTATGATTCTGAAGGAGCATTGCTTCTCTGTGTCTTGAAGTTAATAACAGTATTCATCTCATCTTCTCAATTTCAACATCCAATGAACCATGAAAAGGCTCTTCAATGATGATTAATGGTGTGCATTACTATACCGTTTGGTGTCTGTAAGGTATGGTTATTATTTTTTTTATGTTTAGTATTAAGTTTTAATTACACTTATTTATTTGCCGCAGAATTTGTGGTTGTCTATCGGTTAACTGCATTCATTTGTTCTCAAGCTCATACCACAGTGACTGTTTCCATTATTATTATTTTTTGTATGTTTTATTCCACTGTTATCATGACTGTCAAAATAACAAAAGCCACGCACAGAACACTAATGACTTACAATGGAGGTACTTTTTTAGATGCAGGTGCTTGTAACAAGAGTTAACCAATGGGTAATAAAGCCATCATAATATTCTTATTAACCATAATATGTGTTAATTAGACTATAGGGTTAGGGCTAAGAAAAGAGGAAGATGATAGGGTAAGTTGCGACAGTACAATGCGTTAGTAAGTAGGGAATAAGACCCTTAGCAGATTCTTATTAATAATATGTTAATTTGATATACTAATTTACTGAGGCCTTATTAATTGTAGACTAATGCTTAATCCAAGCACCTGGATATGAAGTGTTACATGTCTCCTTTATCAGGACTCATTCTTTGTTTTATGTTGCATCCTCATATGGTGTGACCTGTCTGTACTAAGAATATAAGTAACTTCCCAGCACCGGTAGCATAAAACTCAGATACACTGTGGTTATTATTGCTCCGTTTAACAGTTTTTCACTAAATCACAATCCAAGACAGTGGCAAGAGTAGGTTTAGAGAAAGAGAAGATGGGAGGAAGAAAGAGAGCTTTTTCAAGGAGAAAACATTTTCTGGCTTTCCCAGTGGCGCCCCAGCAACTTCTTTCCGCGCCAAGCTCTCTCCTGCTTGTCATATATCGTTTCAGAGAGCTAACCTTGCTTTGCGCTCCGAGGGAGCTTCAGGCAAGTGTCACTATAAGTTACATGCGCCACGAAAAACCAGGAGCCCTGCTAACGGTCACTGATCTATGAGAAATCAGGTCAAGTGCCGGCGTCTACCACCCTCCATGTAATCACTGGGATTGGAGAGCAGAGTCACTGAGTGAAAGGCAGTCTAAGAACGAGTCTGTAATGAGCTAGCCACCCTCTAACACCCTGCTCCATCCACATCCACCCTCTAACCCCCTGCTCCATCCACATCCACCCTCTAACCCCCTGCTCCATCCACATCCACCCTCTAACCCCCTGCTCCATCCACATCCACCCTCTAACCCCCTGCTCCATCCACATCCACCCTCTAACCCCCTGCTCCATCCACATCCACCCTCTAACACCCCTGCTCCATCCACATCCACCCTCTAACACCCCTGCTCCATCCACATCCACCCTCTAACCCCCTGCTCCATCCACATCCACCCTCTAACCCCCTGCTCCATCCACATCCACCCTCTAACCCCCTGCTCCATCCACATCCACCCTCTAACCCCCTGCTCCATCCACATCCACCTTCTAACCCCCTGCTCCATCCACATCCACCCTCAGACAGAGAAGGATGGAGGGGTTATAGAGCAGGATCCACAACGGATTGTAGAATATATAGACTGGACCTGCATTGTCGGGCTGAGGTGTGGAAACAGGAACACATGACTGGCAGCAGGTTATTCTTATATAGGAACATGCTGTGGAATGAAGGACCCTGAGCCTTGAATGCAAAGTGGAGCTGAGAGAGCCTTTTGCTGTTCCATATATCTGAATGTCTTCATTTTTTCACGTCGAAGATAAGAATGGCACATGTTCAGTTGTACGTGTACTGTGACTGCTCAAGACCAAGGACCGATATTTAAATCAATAGCCGACCAGACGGAGAAACAACGAATGTTCTTATATAATCTGCCTGTCTTCTCCTTAGTCCTCTCGCAACCAGAGAAATGAATGGACAGCTACCTGTTTCAAGGATCTTACTTCCCGCCCTATGAAGAAGCAGCATTAGTGTCTGAGTCCTTGAGCTACACCTAGTGGCAATGCTCCTGACTGTATTGTCAGACATACTTTTACTTTGAAGGCCAGTCGTGACTGACGAGCATGCTAGAATAAAAGAAGGGCTAAAACACTGGATGGTGACTTTGAAAAGGAGCACAGGGGGAGCTGTGCAAGGTTCAGTTCAAACATGTGAAACAACACTGAGAGCAGAGGGAGCGGATTCAGGAGAGGAGTGTTATTTTTCTAAACATGCATTTGAGTGTGTGTGTGTGTGTGTGGGGAGGGGATTGATGTGAGTGATAGAAAGATTGATAGAGTGAGAAATATTTTTTTTTAATCATCTCTATCGAATTTGATGTAAAACTTCCTCCTATATTCGGCATGATGTTACAGTAACTGTACTGTCTGTTCTGTGCTTGTTGTTCAGTGTGCATCTCTTACACAACTCATCAGTAACTGAAGAGCAGGTCACAGATGTGGGTTGGCCACATTAACAATCCAGGCAATCATTATTAGCGCAGGAGATTCAATAGTGTGGGTAAAATGCTCTTCACTCACACCCCCAGTGAGAGTGTCAATCAATGGCAGCCAGGCCATTGGTGTGAAAATACCCTCTGCATGTGGGAGAGAGAGAAGGGGTTGACTACAGCAAGTGTGGGAGAGTTTGTATGTCGAAAAGAGAGCGTGAGAGAGAAAGAGAGAGAGAGAGAGAGAAAATGAGAGGGATGGAAGTGTAAGAGAAGGGTTGAGGTTGAACAATAAAGAGAGAACGACATTTGATTGTCTTTTATCATATCAAGGAATTACTTACAAACCAATTCCCCTGTGTTTAAACATGTCCACTTAATGCTAGTGTTTTCTAAGCAAATACTTATACCTCACTGAACACATTATAAATCTACATTCATAGTAGGACATAGCTACTTGTTAAGTAGTGCGGTCTCTTGCACTCACTTGTCTTACCAAGAGTCATACTTGTGGGGCTGGGTAGCGTCTTGGGTTACAGCAACAACATGACTTTGTAGGCATTACGGTTAGGGGTTAGGGACAATTCCAACACAACAAAAACCTGTAGCAGAATAACATTGTTTCACTTCAATGGTTACAAACCTGGAACCCATGGATACATAATCTGCTACCCCATTAAATTGCTCTCACAACCTCTTGCCTACCACACCATGTATTTGTGATTCTATTACAGTAACATCAATGTCTCAACAATTCCTCTTGACAGAATACTTCAGCGTCTACAAGTGTGCTTTCCTGTTTCCTGTAAGCTGTCAAGAGGAGAACCTATGTTATAACAGGTGTCATGGTGTCATGGATGTGACACCTTGCCATTGAACAGACATTTCCTATGTACAGTATTGTTGCTGCACCTTATAACAGATAACTGGATTTGAATTACTGTACCTCACTGCAAGGGTCATTGCAGCAGATACTAGGAACTTTACTACTATAATACAGGTGCTGGTCATAAAATTCGAATATTCTCAATTTATAATGCAAATTTCAGGACTTGGCACCTGCACACAGTGCCAAAGCTACCAGTACCTGGTTTAAGGACCATGGTATCCCTGTTCTTTATTGGCCAGCAAACTCACCTGACCTTAAAACTATCTAAAATCTATGGGGTATTGTGAAAAGGAAGATGGGGGGGGTGGGATTTTCCTTAGTTGTCAGTTATAATAATACAAATTTAAATAAATAAACATTTGAAATATATCACTCTGTGTAATGAATGAATATAATATACACGTTTCACTTTTTGAATGGAATTAGTGAAATACATCAATTTTTGGATGACATTCTAATAATATGACCAGCACCTGTACTACAATAGTGGTGACGGAAGTCATAGTGGGCTGCCCTTCAAATCAGTGGCATGTCTATAGAAAACTGGCCTATGGCCATTAAGCCAGGTTACTCTGTGTGACAAGTGCTGCGCTTTAAATGATTGAGGGTGAGGCGCCGCGATTGATTGTCTTGGAAAATGTCACTTTCAGAGGTGGAGATGTGTGGGTGAGCGAGTGCTCTGTTCCGAAGATCAAAAGCCTGCATAGGGGCGGAGTCAGATCGGGGGAGCTGTGGTCACACTATTCAAACAACTCGCAAAACTGTGAAATAAACACGTGATAATTAACATCTAGGTTGCACCTGCTTCAGCAGATGTAGATATTTAACTGTTGAGATTATCCATATTACCATCTCATTTGCATGTCTCAATGGAAACATCTTGCACTCATATTTTGAACACATTTTCAAGAATAATTTCACATTCCTTAAAATTGAGTTTAGGAAGCAATGGAAATTCTAATGATCAACTATGTACCAAGCGATTGTAGTAAATACTGTCGAATGTGCCCCATGACAGACTGTGTGAGAAAGTGTGTATATATTACCAAAACTAAAGCTAATGTATGTACAGGTAGAGCACAGGTGATTTTAATGAAGTTTGTGAGAGCTCCAATTACACTATCTACTGTTTATTGTTTTCAGTAATTATGCAATTAGGTCTGGTGCTTCTAAACACCTGGCGATGGGAGTGTGTAGTCAATAAAGAGCTGACACTATGAAGGGCAATAAACAGCTACACACACACAGACACACAGACATGCACACACATAATGAGGACCAGTGAAAGCACATATGCACACATACAAATCTACAATAAGATGGTTGTGTCTACTTCCTGTTTGAAGAGTGTCACTAAAGATACAAGATGGTTAAGTATTTGTTATCACACATCACACTTTTAATTCAGTGAGAGTGTTAATTTGAGACAGTGCTGTGCAGTGACACATAAACTGGGTCATAGGGTGCTCCCCTTCCCAATGGCAGCTTGTTGCAGTGGCACGAGACCAATTGGCCAAATGGATACTGTTACATTTTTTACCAATCTGCAATATCCCAAAGTATTTAAAATGCATAGAAAGAAGAAAGCCATTAATAAATTATTGTAAATGTAGTCACACACCCAGACTAACACACACGTTCACACACACACACACAAACACACTCCCCCACACACACACACCAACACACACACACAGCCATCTATTTTTCATATGAACAAATGCCATTTTCACTGACATAATTGATCCATGGACTTGTCATTTGTAGCCAACCATTTTTAAGGACATTTAAAGTTTAAACTCTTTGTAGCTCATTGCGTCTGAAGGGCACCCTGCCATAGAACAATGTAAAACACCAACCTTGAAGGAGCTGTGTGCCTGCCATGTTCAGAAGAAGAGGAGGACCCGGCACAGCATACAGTACACTGTTTACTGAAAGCAGAGGCGTTGTTGTTTTTCAAGAAGTTCATTGTGGTTATTTTAGGAGGTTTTAATTTATGCTAAGCCCTTATTTGCCCCTCTGAGGGTAACAGTGACATAATGCTATAAGTCACCATAGACACTGACAATAGCTAACGGCGACTGGCCAGCTCCGTTTTAGAGGACTGTTGAATCATTTGGAAAAAGATGTCACTTGTTTCCTATTAAGTGCTTGGTTGTTTTTCAGCCGGGGGCAATGGCTAGCCAAGACAAATAACCCTCTTCTGCTGTTAGCTGAATTCATGCCAGGTTAACCAACTAAGCATGACAACCACTGCACAATATTTTTAACTCTGCTCCAATTTCGCTGTCAGATGGAATGGGCTTTCAAAGATGTGAGCGTTTTATTACTCCCGATAAACACATCATCACAGGGACACAACCCTCGATTCCGTACATCATATAAGACCTTGAAGAGTTCACTCTCAAATATCATGAATATGATGTGGTATTATTCCGGACTTGATGGTAGCCTAGTAGAGCTCACATCGAGCCCTGTTATGACCCAGTCAGCCCGGGGCTGAGATGGAGAGAGGAGAAGAAGAAACCAGTGGCTTGTTGCTGTTTTAAAGTACATCATGTCCAAGGTAGTGAGTGTCTCTGGGTGTAACCTGGGAGGTTAAACACTTCGAGGCCTGGTTGACATTCAGACACTCCACATCTTGCTTCAAGACATATTGAACGTAAACAACCCACATCAACAGGCACCACGGATCAGTCTAGGACTCAAATGAAACGCTGGAAGGGTGGATCAAAGGGCTAAATAACATACCGATGATACATCGTCATCCTGACAAGAATGTGATGAAGGGGCGTCCTTAGTCCTACGACATAAAAGAAGGAAAGCTTCATTCTGGCAGCGTGAGCCTGCTAGTGCATACATGATGTAACTGACAATCACATGCACTGCTGTATTGTTTGAAGGCCCTATAAGACACATGTCAACATTTACATTTGTACAGGTCGTATGCCTCTGTGTCAGGTCAGATTAGATCAGATAGAATGTGATTGATACCAGAGGGGAAATTGCATTGCTACGCCAATGGTGTTACTGCTGTCTTCGCTTGTCAACCATCATCTCAGCCTGCACATGTTCTGTACAGTCCTGCCTTGCAAGTCTTTCAAGGGAATCAGAACCCATATATGTAGCACTCCCTGCCTTCATTATTGTTGTGTCACTTTCTGCACCCCTGAGAAAAGGAGTTGCCCTAGTCCATGGAGAACAGCCTTCACACTTGGACACAAACGTATTGTTTAATAAATGGTTCAAATGAATGTTTGCATTCCTGAGTGACACAGTGTGGTCTCACACTTCAACGATCCCTGTAGGTTCGATTTTGAATGGCATATAATTACATCACACGCTGGAGGAACTTAAGGTTGTGGCCCTTAAGTGGGGCCATATATGACGCTGGACTGTATTAATGGGGCGAGTTTGATCTCTCGCCCAGGCACAGTGAAGACAGATTACAGGGTAATTAGACCAGTGGTAGATGGAATAGCAGTGTGCTAATGAAAAGAGACTGTCAAGTCAAGTCATCAAACAAAGCAAGAGCTTGAATATAACTACCCAATGACAGCTCATTTTACTACCCTGCTAAATCTTCCACGTTATTTGTTTGTTTAGAGCAGACAGGAAGGACAATGAGATTCCGCAAAGCAACAGTGTTTATTTTGTGGTTTGTTTACTGTGTACGCATGTAAGTGTCATTTGTAGTAGGACTCATAAAGACACACTTTTCACTTCTACTTGACGAGCAAAGATTTTGACAAGATTAGTAATGGTACTTGCTGCCGACTTTGAATTTAAATGTTGGCGTATTGAACAAACAGCAAGCTCATAACTCAAGCAACTCATGCCATAGCCTTTACAATTTTCAACGAGTCAGCATTACTAGAATCAACGAGCACTGAAGGTTGGCAATAAGACCAAACTTTCCACTTGTACACCTAAATTACTTGTTTGTGGTTTAAGGACCATATTTGGTCCTACAGTTAAAGGTCATGGTGTGGTTGCAAAACACAGTGTTATAAGAAGATAAGAGAAAGAATAGACATTCTACTGTGGTAAGATGTCGGGGGGTAATTAGAGAAGGTGATTACTGAAGGAGTAGGCTCTGATGAGACTGTGTGGTGAGATGTGTGGCTGTCTGGCAGACACAGCTCCCCATCTCGTATTCCCTCTCACAGTCCTTTTGTGATAGTTGTCCAAAGTGGATTATGCTGAATGAAAGAAAGAACACTATGAAAGACATCACGCATACTGTACTGTATCTTTAGGATTAACTATTTTTACGGGCAGAAGTTTCTTCCACTGACTCTTCCTACACTACAGTAGACTTAACGTATGCACGCCAATTAAACTGGATGTCTCAGTAAGGAAGCTTCTCCACGCACAATGTTAAAACACGCCTTCAGAGAGTATAAATGGTAAGAATGTGAGAGAAGTTAGAGGGATGTCACGAGAGGATTGTGGCTGACATTCCCCATTCTTAGTCACTCCAATTCAGAACCTATACCAAAAATAGTTAACCTTTGGACTGGACTGATGCAGTGTCCTGGACATTGTCAGGAGTCGGGTGTTCAGACTGTGTGAACTGTAAATGTTAGATCAAACATGAAACACACGGAATAGACAAATGTTGCAGTAATGCCAGTCAACTACCAAGTCATTTACTATTTAGATCATGGATTATTTAGCTTTACTGTAAATGATCAACTACCTAGAAGTGAATTTCTAGAGGGCACTGTTTTTCCTAAACATAAAAGAAAGAACATCAGTTGTATGAAGCTCAAAAAGCCTCAGTGTGTTCACCTCTATCGACAGCTGTTCCTCTTCATGAATCTTATGGAAAATCCAATTTTACACACCAGAGCCTCTGTGGATGACTTTCTCTCTCACCCAATTTCATAAAGACATTGTGATTTTATTAACCTGTAAATACAGTGTACTGTCAAACAGGCATGCATACACTTACTTAAAGTATTGTCAAAGACTGCAAAAATACTTTTCCCATCTGAAAATAAAGCAACAAAAGGAATCTTGGTCACTTGGCTTTGCAGCTTAACATAGAGTATCCCACCATATATGTTCCTAATGTAGCCATGTAGAGAGAAGGACAAAGACATAGTGAAAGATTATTCTAGAACACCAACAGTTTGGTCTTTTCAGTCTCCTTACAAGTCCATTGTTCCCTAGTCTTTACTCCTGATAGCTGGATGAACATCTGGGGTTTCTCCCTCTGGAGATTGTGCATGCTGAACACTTACTTCACTGACCTCCAACAGAGAAGATACAATGTATTAACATTTCTCTCTCTCATGTTCTCTCTCTATTTCTCTCTCACTGTCAGGCTTTATTCCTCACTCTTTCCGGCTCTCTAAAACTCACACACCTGTCCTCTTTCCCCTTGCCTGAGGATGGATGTGTCAGGTGTTGAACTTAGCTCTATTAGCCAAGCAAAACCCCACAAGCTGCACAGCATTCTGAGCAATGATTTGGCACGCCATTGAAAGTGTTCTATGATAATCAGAAATAACCCTAAAGCAAAACATTGCTTAGTGTGATCATATTTCTCATCAATGAATGTGATATATTACTCTTGTGCAAAAACAATTGGGAGTTACTGGAATGTTTCTCATTAGAGGGTATTGGTTATACAGATTATAATTACATTATACTATTCATGGTAGGTTGGTGTTGGAATAAACTGTTTGTAAGATATATCCTCCCTCCAAGCATGGAAGTAATGCAGGGAAATGTATTTACAAATACTGACAGTAAACAAGCTTGATTTGACGGATACTGATACATCCTAAACTTTATGTTAATGAGATTAGAGATAGATAGATAGATAGATAGATACATAAAGAGATAGATAGACAAACAGACATATAGATATATGCTAATTACCTGTTACCTTATTAAGCCCTTATGGATGAATAGATAACAAATTTACCTGAAATATTTATAACCTCTGTATCCCTAATCAGGGTTTTTCTTGTAAGTCATTAAAAGGTCCTTTTGGGACTTCTAAATTGAGTTTCTTTCAAAACCGAATATGAAAGGGTTTTTATTCTCGCCTTTTCATCTGAAGAATGAGCTGATTAAAAAAGAGAATAGAAGTTCTAGGGGCAAGTTCATTGTCGTAATGGGCACAATCGTAGTGATTCACACAGTTTCCTTCATCAGGCCTAGAAGTGGACCCACTAATTCCACTCCGCCAGCAATTTGATCTGAATGAGACCATTAAACAGTTTCTCTGAGCTGCACCTGGAATTAACAGACAAATAACTGATATAACATCTGATAGGGATGCTGATATAATTCACTGGTTATTGTATGTAATTTGCTCAACTTAATTATGAAGGTTTAATTGCCGTCAGAATCTATAACTAAAGGTTATGTTTACACTGTACGTTTAGTTTTGACAAAAGTAATTGAACACAGGAAGTGAAGCATTTTTAACACAGGAAGTGATCTTTGATGCCCAGAATATTGCGCAATTCTGTATTTTTTTTACTTGAAACAGCAACAAATACATCTTCTTGTTTAAATGCGGAACTGGAGAGACTAAGTCAGGATGCGATGGATTGTCTGATTAATTATTACTCACTGTGTGTCTACAAATACCAAGCAGATGGTCTGGCACTGTTAGAATTAATGTGCTCACAAATATGCAGGTAGCATCCTCAAAATGGCACCCTTGGCTGAAACAAAGATTATGTGTTTTTTTGTCTACTTCTAGCATTACATCTCTAAGACAGTAAAAGAAGGACACCTTATTTCCCAAATTTCCATGCACAAATAAACTTGTAAATAGCAACCACTCACTAAAGATCCATGAAGGTCGTTCAGGTGTCACACACTTTAGCAACCTCTCCCAGGGATCTGAGATGTTGCTTTTAACCCATGTATTGTGTTGAAAGTGCATTCACATCACCTCAAAAACCTGTTACATCCTGCAGAGGAGGTCATGAATCTCAGGAATAAACATCAAGTTACTTTGACATTTAAGAGGTCATAAACATACCCAAACCTATAGGATTCTAAGTCTGTATTGTTAATATATTTAAAGATTTTTATAATTTTGGAAGATGATCCATGTGTTGTGTTATAACTGCTAGCATGTGCATAGATACTGACGCTCCACACTATATTTTACTATAGCAGATACAGCTGCTGCAACTCTCGAAAGACCTCATTACATTGGGCAGCACACCAAAACACTGGAGCAGTACGCTTTTTATAAAAATGCCTGAGTTGTTGCTTTGTTTTCTCCTCAAAAAGAATGACTGAAAGACAGAAAGCTGGTCTATTATGCATCCTATGTAGAGTTGGATGCGAGTTACAACATGTGCATTGAAATCACACGCATGCGAAATGCCGGGTGAAGCAGAATTAGAGGATCTCTGTCTTTGGTTTGTAATACACTAGACTCTAGATTCTACTTGGACGTTTGTTTGATGCATTTCCAGTCCATCATATAGACAGAAGCCATTTCCAGCCTTGAAGAAAAGGAACTATTTCCACTCATCACCAAGTCATAAAGCACATGTGTAACACAAATCACAAACAGTGTCAGTGATCATTGGCCTTCTGAAATGGCTGAGATACTGAATGGCTGAATCATTTAATTTCTGACTGCTACTCATACCGGTTTTATTGAATTTGATTAAATATAAGGGATAAGGGACCAATACACTTGGTAAAAGTTGATCTTAGGACACAAACAGCAACATTAGGTCACTATGGGAAACTCTGGTTCACCTTCCTGGACGTGTTCCTTTGTTCACTCTCAATCGTTACTGCTCTTTTCCTCATAAGAATTCAGAGCTGGATGCTGAACCTTGAACCTAACAGCAAATATGTCCTAGTCCTCTGAAGACTCTCCTGTAGTCCGGAGAGATGCCTCCGACCTGGGGTGACCCTGAGGCAATTGCTTGGATTGGCTATCATATCAGGGAACACGGCCGTCCCATGAGCTGCTCCGGCTAATGGACCCGGTGGACCCAGCATGCCTGAACAAACACAGGCTCCTGTAATCACAGGCTCTCTACAAGTGGGGCATATTTAGGGAGTGGGGTGAATATAGGCCTTTTGACATCAACCCCCCCTGTCTCCCCAACCGGTCCTAAGAGAAGGTCATGGAAGAAAATATGGATTACATCCAGTATACAGATGTGTTTACTGGATTAGTTGTTTTAAGATTTACAGAAATAGTAGATTACAATTTAGTGTAAATTATCTCTGTCAATTTCGTGACATTAACGTAATCTGTATCGACCAATAACATAAGGACACAGTACAATAGAAAGACATGATTTCAAAAGTAGTCAGCAAGGACATCTCAACAAAAACTATAAAAAGGAGCAGCCATTGTGGCATACTTGGTCACTGTTTTCTACAACCCTCCACTCTAAATATTGACCTATGGAATGTATGTTATTGTGTTGGTCAAGTTTCTTTCTGTGGTTACCAATGCGTAAATAATCTAAGAGGTTTAAGTGGATTATACCAAAGCTGAGCAACACAATTTGTTTCTGATGATGGAGAATGCAGCCAGAACGGGCTAAACACTGTCCTTTCCCCATCCCTCTGAATGTCAAATGCTGCTGTCTTTGGCACTCAGCACACCAGGGAGACAGCTGTGCAAAAAAACAACCTAAAAACAAGAATACCAACAGAGCTTTGCAACAGACACACCAGAAAGGGCAACTGTGACACACTTCGACTGCAACGGTTTTACACCAGGGAGAGTTGGATAGATTAACACACAAACACAACATGTAAACACACACACACACACACATGTGTGCACACATACACACACAATCAACATACAAACAGAGAAGGACCCTGACTCAATCAGCTGGACATATTTGACACTGCTGCACCAAACAGTGACACCACACAGAGACACAGTTTTAAGTCAGTTTTCTCAACAGGAAGCTTCCTATACACCCTTTACCTCCCAAAACACCTTCATCCACCACTCCATCTCGAGTCCAGTGAAAACTCCCTCCCTCCCTCCCCTCCCTCCCCCCCCTCCCTTCCCTCCCTCCATCCTACCACTGAAGGGTCACAGCAGCCAGAAAGAAAACACACCCAGCGGTGGGTTTCCAATTGAATTGTCAGAAGCTAGCTGGTTTAATAATTCCCTGCAAAATAAAAGGGCAGGGAACCTTTGTGAAGGGACCTCACCCGTAACGCTCAGCTGGGGTCTGTCTCCAGTGAACCCTGTATGGTAGAACCTGCCCTGTTATCCTGTCTGAGAATACAACACAGAGGCTGTCTTTCTGTCACCAGCCTCCCACCACAGCAGACACAACGATGACCAGACATACGTTTGGGTGGTAGAGGCCATCACTGTAAAGGAACAGGAGGCTTCAAGCAATAATCATCAAACTTTGCCAAAGCATTGAAGCTATTGGAAATCGACCCAAGCCCCTATCTGTTTCTAAGTTCACAAGGTATTTTCATAATATATATATATCTGACCACTATGTCAATGTGTATATGTCTATGTGTAACTTAATGTGTATGAAATACATGACATAAAAAAGGTAACACATTTGGGATTTTTGATGATTCTTACTCTTCTATCTAGACGAAGCACTTATATCAGGATTAAATTCCTTTCATTGTCATATCTGTGTCTATGCCACCTGGTATTGTGGTCGTTGAGAAATGAGTTGGGCTCTTCTAAATAATTTTCAAGCCTCAGCAGGAACCAAGATAACTTTTTATCTTCATGTTTCCTCTCTTATCTTTCCGATGCAGTTTGAAGATAAGGACTGATCATCCATGCGGGCACTGTGTACTCAGACTGCATGAGATGCATACAATTATGCAAATGGTATTAGAAGTCATAAATCCTTGTTCTAGTGTGAGCTTCTACAACACGTTATTACCTTCCGTGTTCCTTCATTCCTGAGGCTTTCTAAAAGATACATCCAAGCTGGACAATACTGCTTAAGAATGTTACCGACATCTGGGAGTTGGGAAAAGTTGGGGAACTTTATACAATTAAGAATTCAATATATTTCTCTGCGTGTTAAATGTTTGTGACATAGAGAGGGAGAGAGAGAGAGAGAGAGAGAGAGAGAGAGAGAGAGAGAGAGAGTGTGTGTGTGTTTACATGCATAGCTATGTATATTCATGATTGTGATGGATTAAGCCTCTCAATACCGTACTGTAGCTACAATAGCCTCTGCTGTGGAACACAGGGTTGAATAGAAGATCTGCTGTGCTGTATCTGTGGTATGTATGGTGTGTTCCCAAGCATCCAGCTGACAATAAATAATATTTTGTTATAGATTGCAGAAGAAAAATCATGAATATGTATTATAAGTACCGTAGGGTTTTTTTGTCACATGGACATTGTTTTGTCTTATTTTTTATGTATGAATTATTCAAATTATAACATGACAAAAACATATATATTTTATTTTTGGTATCCATAGAAGTAGTATTGATTGGTTGAACCTCAAACTCTCTTTGTGTCAACCGTATTCATAAGCAAAGAGTTCACAGAATTCAAGTCCCATAGATTCATACTCATTATAAGAAGCTTATGCGAATACTTAGGAATTACTTTAGACAAAGATTTCGAAATCAAAAACAGCTCCAATGAACATGAATTATTCATATTGCTGATGTGAGTGCATTCCATGAGACGTCCCTGTCAATGATAATCAGACGCCGCTGATAAGATAGTGCATGTGGCTCTCAGGCACAAGGGCAGAACGGAGGATCAGACTTGTAGATCTGGTGGGACAAAATGTATTATAATGAGTGTGATGCGACAGAAAAATAGAAAAATACAAATCAGTATGATGTTAGGCTTCTCTGCACATGAAGACATCCAGGCCAGATGAGATAATTATCAGACCCACTGCTTGTTCCTTCGTTTTGCAGGGGCATGATTATAAGAAGCAGCTGAATTGCGACTTCTGAACCATTACAATGGAGGTTATCACAGGGTGATGCTAATAAGGGGTACAGCAGTTGGGTAATAAAGGCAGCAGGATGAAGGTCTGGTACGGTCATGAAGAGCGAATTAAATTGGCACATCTGCAGAATCAGGCTTTTATGATGATTTGCGGATATGGAACACACTACATGGTTGTAATAAGAATGAAAAAACATAAGAAATATAAAATCTGAGCTCAAACTAATACTATTGTCAATGACATCCTGTATAGCAAGGTTATATAAGTTTGGAACCCTTAAATCGTACTTTGGTATCTGAAAAAAATCTTCCATATATAACTGTGTAGTATTCATGTCATGGCAGTGTTGAAAGAACGTGTGCTTTATAGTTGGTTTAATTGGTGCTACCTCATGCCTAAGTTCAACAATTACACTCAAACGTGTACACCTTCTGCTAAGAGACTTAAAATACAGTATGTTACAGTAATCAAAATCAAAACCAACAGTTTGTTCTCAAGGACAGAATCTCTTTGGTTTATTTGTTTGTCTCTGTCCCCTTGGCGGGCAGTCTCTGGAGGCATTCTGGGATTGAGGATTGATGCGGACCGGAGAACGAGAGCCCCAAGAACGCTGCAGGCAAGTGTCACTTCCCATCGGAGGCTTCTAGTAAGTACTTTACATGTTTCAAAACAAAGGTCAGGCGATCGGCGTAAGATGTTTTCACATCTCTACACTTCAACTGTTTGACTTTGACCAAGTCAAAAACACACATCGACCTCATGGGGTTTCTCCAAAGCAATCGTATGTCTTGAAACACTGAAGCCTGCTGCTCAGCCGTGCTGGATCTGAAAGTGTGGAATATTTTCCAACTGCATAGTCATGCCTGTACTATATATTGTAGCATACACATGTGTATGCTTTGATCTTCATATCATCTAACAGTCTTGATGTATTTCTGAACACTGGTAGTGGCGGGGATTCCAGTTCAAGAAAGGACGTTTGAGAAAAGGAAAAGGCATGTATGGAATCAGTGCAAGGTAAAACAAAATTTCAAAGCAAAAAATGTTTTTCCTTCCAAGTAATTGCTTGTCTCTCTTGGTTAACTTCTCAACACGTTTGAAACATAGAAAAATCCTCCTTTCAGTGTTCTCATCATGGCTATTCCCTGGATGTGTCGAGCAAAGGGGAGGAGAAGGTGGAGGACTGGAGGAGGAAGAGCATGAGCAGAGAGCATCCCAGGGTCCCCGATGGGTTGTACCACATCGATTGACTTGTGAAATATATCTCATATCGAGAAATCAGCTCAGTGTCATGATGCCTCTTTAGGGAAACTATCAGAGCCCCTCAAAGGTTGTAGAAAAACAATTGAAAAAATCTATTGCTATATGCTAGCCCTACATGGGGGAAAATGTATCTTCAAAATCAATCTTCACTGAGTCAACCATCATTTTTTTACATCTTTTAGCCACTCCAGCAAAGGCAAAGACTTACGTGATCTACTCAAATGTATAGGAAAAACTCAAATTGCTGAGATATTGGAAATGACCAATGAGCATTGACGCACGACACTTAAAGTGGTCAATAGATGACAGATTGATAAATGAGGAAATCACTTTGCTTCATCCACTCAGGTGTGTGTCACTGTTAACTATCAAAAAAATCTAAACATGTATTTGGCAGTCTTCATGCCATCAATGTCAAAAGTATATTTAATTGGATGCTGATGCAGGGCAATATTAATCATCATTTTATTGTGGGGCTCAGCAGAGAACTGGGCAGAGTCACCCTCTTCTATCCAAGATGGAGTATGCAGAGGAGAAAAGACCAATTTCGTTGTCATGAATGGAAAGTTCTGTAAAGCAGTTTGGAGTGATCCGCCATCAATCACAAGACATTTCTCCTGAGCAGGGAGAAAAAGCTGGATCACCCCATTACCTGGGCACATTTCAGAGTGAATAATGAGGTACCACCAAAAGCATTCAAGAGTTTCTTAAAATGTTGCCTGTGCGGACCTGAACCTGCTCCTCATGTGGAACATGTGTTAGACTTACATGTTGTCGTATTGTCATTTATTGGGTCAGGGTCTTTTGCCTTTTTCTTGCCAGAAGTGAACAGTGACATGATTAGTTGTTATTCATTAAACCAATAATTTAATATATTTACACAAACAATCAAATCTTTAGAGAAGACTAAAAGATGTATTCAGGACACATTGACCTGAAATGATTGCAATCAGATCCCTCTATATGCATTTTAAGATCAGTTATAATTTTTGAAATTTGAATATAAAAGCCTAGTTACACAGTTTACTTGATGAGGTGAATATGTAATGGATGTGAGGGGAAAAGAAATATGTGCATTGATGAGTTGAGAGTGGAACAATACAGCATAAAAGATTCATTAAGAATTGTTAATCAAAGGTCACTTATGAAAGACCTGCCACTGAATATGCAGATTATTCATTGTTAACAGATATTCAAAATGTTCCATGTCCGTGCTTTGTATGTACTTCACAGACGAACAGTGAGTCAGAGAATCACTAAAATAGTTGTCAAAGCATTTTAGATCAGCTTCATAAAATGGCCTCTCTTATGGAATGGATACTAAACACTGGAGTTGAAATCACATTGGCAACATATTTGTTTTTAAAGCAAAAAATAAATTCATCACTGGCATAATTCCAAAAATATAACATTTACTCCAGCAAGTGTGGTTCTAATACAGCTTGTTGCTGTGTTAGAATGTTTGAAATCCTTCAGATAACAATAGAAATGCTTCCATTGGAACCCTTCTGCTTTAGGTTTTCCCCTAATATAGACTCTCCAGCTAGTGAGCTTTCCCAAACTTGGCCCTAAAAAGGGTCTTAATGCCTCATTGCCGTGTAGGGCCATTTAGTGAAGTGGATTTTCTAGGGTATTTCTCATCATTATTCCCCTGCTATATTGCACTAGGCCCCCTAAACCTTCACAGCCTGTCCCTGGAGACTGTCCTAATGCGTTCCCATTCCCCTGCCCCCAGTGCTAATGGAGTCCATCACAGCTCAGTGTGTTTTCCTTACTCAGGCCCCTGCTAAGGAAAAAATATAAATTCACATTCGATTGCATGTTGGGGGGGGAGATATTCCATATCGCAAACATTTTTTTGAAAGTTATTGTAGATTCAATTAAATGAATATGCATATTCAGCATGTAACGTATACGTACTATACATCCTATAAGAATCCACACACACGTAATATATTCATTGTTATTAATTAAACTAAATGCACTTAGCTTGTAAATCATAGGCCTCAGGTTCCAGTCCAATTGACTTTGATCCTCTTTGCTCAAAGCTTTAGCACACTGACAAGCACAAAATGATGTGTTTATTGATGATAACGTGTTGTCCTGTCATGAGAAGGAATGTAGATTGTTAGCATTCATTTTCTCTACATCCTTATTGTAAACCTGAGGGCTCATAGACGTATTGCCAATTCACGTTGTTGCTATAATGACTAAATAGCTGACAAATTAATCTCTTAAATAAGTTGTTTTACTGTTGTGATAGTTTTGCTCTCTCAAACAAGGAACTACTTATTCTCACCTGCAATTAAGATCTTTTCCAGTATGTTTCCCGGTCACCGGGGAGTGAGACAACCTGTGCAACTGTTGCTAATGATGTCCTGTCAGTGGTGCAGCTGTCCAGAATTAATTGTTGAGATCCCTCCTCGTGAACGGTTATTCCCCAAACATCCAAGACACACAAATTACCACAAACTTCTTTGCAGTGTCAAAGTTATTTCCCAATATACTGTACAATGAGGCCAAAAGTAATTTTATTTGGAAAAAAGACCCTTGAATGTATTCATGTCAATGGGAGCTCAAATTATCAGGCAATGTTTTTCTATTCCAATAGCTTTAGGAAATGTTACTTCTTTCATTGACAGTGTATTACTTTGTAAGTGAATTTGCATTGATCCCAAAATGGCAATAATTATTTGGTTCTCACCATACAAAAGCTTTATTTAGCCTTGTGTGTAATATTTCTCTTGTACGTGTCAATACATAAACATAATGATGTGTTGTGGAGACTGAGGGTATGAGGAATAATTAGAGACTTCATATCATATCGTCAGCTCCAATGTCATTTACTCAAATCACATCCATCTTGTGTTTGTTAACGAAGATCATTCATCTCAAAGTCAGCATCAGTGCACGTTATTACTTCTTAATTTCTAAATTTGAAATGTTTAATATCCCAAGATGGATTATAATGTAGCTTTGTCAGATTCAATTTTAGCAATCATACTTATTCTGCACAGCAACTAACTGTCTCACGGACTATTGGAACTTCTCTAGTTTCAGATTTCTTGACACATAGTTTGGCTGTATCCATTGTTTTAGGGAGACTAAGGGATGGAATCAAGCCCAAAGCAGATAACCCCTTAGCACCACGTTGTTTTGGTATCTCAAATGATTTATTCAGACACCTTTCAAATATATAAATCTGTGCTGTGACTGTATATACTAAACCTGGTGGGCTTTTTGTTAGTCTGCAGGGCCTGATATAAGAGGAGTCATAGGTTAAGCCTGTACAGGGCTCACAGAAACTCATTTCTCTTATCTTTCCTGTTCGTGAACCATGAGCAATAACATTATCAAGGGCCTGTTGTTACAGGGGGAGCAGCTTTATAGGCGAACAGAGGAGATCTCTCAGCTACACATCTCAGGAATGTGTCCAATCGTGGCTCTAATCTGGGTATTGTACTTACCCTTATCAGACCCTTACTGCTGTGAATGGAACAAAGAACAATATCTTGCAATCCATAAATCATAACTTCAAACGTTATGTTGGGTCACTGCTTAAACTGTCTGCCAGGTTAGAGGGTTTGTCTGTCGCGTCCAAGCACTGCCATAATATTTACTATAAGACCGTTTCACAATTTCAATTGAAAATCTAGACTTGGTATGACAATAATATGATACACAATTTATATATTTTTTTATCTGTACACACATACTGTATATGTGAGTACATATGTTTTTAGCTTAATGAGAACGATATGTAAATGTAAAATGTTACTTCCTGGACGATGACAGTACTCACTGCTGTAATAAATCCAACACAAAGACCGTCTTTGTCTCATCAACTTTCTGTTTGATGGACAAGCATGCATATCCAGTGAGGAATGAAACCGCCATGTTGATTAGGGAAGTATTGTGATAACATTGCTATTCCTGTCAGGTATGTGTGTGTATGCACAAGTGAGCTGTTCATCAGTCTCACTCCACCTATTTTCCTGGGAGACCTTTTTCTTTTTTTACTCCAAACTCAGTTTGAAAGAGAAGCTTTGGTGTAAGCACACAGGCCGCTTGGGAACAAGTCCCAGAGGGCACATGGAAAAAAGAACTGCTTCAAAAGAGACCACGATACCAGGGTGAATTGTATAAGGAAAAATACAATGATTAAAAGTGAAATGTTTGTTTGAAGATAATGTTATTTTGGAAGAAAACTCTCTTCAGAGAGCTTCTCACCAGACAGGAAAGGTGGCTAAAGTAAAAGTGGGAAACAGAGGCTTAAGTATTTCTCACAGTTGTGCAGACGTGTACCAAATCAGCAACAGAGTAGGATCTTGAAGTATTACTATTCATCCAACATCCTTCCTGCACAGCTGCAATGCTTTACTTTCCTTTCAAACACTTAGGACTTAGCCACTGTGCTATTCTAAAGCTACGCCATGCAGCTTGTACTGTGCAATGTACACTATAAGTCTGTACAATGAAAGTCCTCTTCTCTTGTCAAAATGGAAAGTAAGTTTTGAGGGAGGAGACACCAGATTCTACAACTCCTAGTCCATCTTTGTAAGGTTACAAGCTATCCATTTAGCTTGTGCAGCTAGAGCAGGTGCACATTAGTATTCAGCACTGGCCTTCTTACAAGGCTGACTGCATGGGTCAAGTCAGAACCACATCTGGACTGGGTCGCCACAGCTTTAACCCCTCCACTCATTATGTGATATTACGAGGAGGAGGATAACTATGAAAATTGAAATGGGTCAGAGACGGGGGATGATGTCACAGCCACAAGTTGAACAGACAGTCCTATCATCCCAGTGAATCAATTTATGTACGCGGGTTGTTGAAATGAACGGTGTAGCTGAAGTGTACACACTCTGCCCGATGGGACAAAGACATCAAGAGACTTCCACATGATCAGTTGCGAGTCTTATTAAACCTCTGTTCATTTCAAGAGCATCATCTATGCAGGTTTTCATAATGATTCACATGCCTGATTTATGATCTGTAGTTGCTGGCACATTTATATGCAACTCATAATCTACCTCGTTATTATCACATACCATAACATGCCGGCTGAGGTGAGGAAGAAAACATCACAGCTTTGGATGATGGACCAACTTGTCAGTGACAACATGATACAGTTGGAGCTTTGTGGCTGTTGCTCACCAGGGCATCATGGAACTTTAGACGTTTCCCTTTGTCCTCTCTCTCTCTCTCTCTCTCTCTGAAGTCTCACCCAGACCTCAACTCGCTATTTCCTTGCAATTATGTATTCTTTTAACGGCATGACTTTGCATAAATAACAGCTAATTGAAAATAAATGGAATGTGATGGTATTTGATTATCTGTTTTTCATTTTCTGGAAAGATTATGCAAAGTATCACCATTTGCATATTACCATACGGGAAATGAAATGAAATGTCTGTCTAGATTATTATTTTTTTCCCTCCGACATCACAATGCAAACTTCTTTAATCTCATGAATTTGGGATTAGTTTCACATTTCGTGTGATGCTCCAATTTTGCGCAGCAGAGGGAGGTCATTTACACAGAGAGAGAGAGCTTGTGTTTGCTCCAGTAGGTGAAGACAATAGCTGTAATAAAGTTTAAACCGGCTTTGTTATTCTCCTTAAAGCCTGACTGAGTCCTGGTATTTGTCACAACTGCTCATTGTTGGCGGGCAGATATGCAGGGAGACGGCAGGAGAGAGATGATGAAGAGTTTACTCCCCATACGTCGGGCTGGAGTAAATGGAAGAAATGAAAAGCCTGTAATATGAGTAGATGGTGAATTACTACCCTGTCAGGTGCCCCAGCCCAGCTTTATCTCCACAGCGATGGACTGTAACACAAAGAGCCTGTGAGGGCCCAGTCTAAGGCCTTTAGTGACTTGCTGTTACTATGGTATGGTAATACAGAGCCAATTATGCCTTTTCAAAGCTGGAATACCGTCTTTATCATCCCTGTTTGTCAGTGTGTAATTACAGTAAATGCTGTTTAAGTGTTTTTGTGTGATGCCTTTGAATACATGCGGCTGCAATGTATCATGTGCAGCAGTCGAAGAAAATGTGCAGCTGAATAAGAATAAGACAAACTAAAAACTTTTTGCACTTGCCTTCTTTTGAAAAGTTGTCTCATCCAACCCTCCTTGTGCCTGCCCTTCACAGTTCTGATGAGACAACCTCCAAGCATTTTGGATAATGTGAATGATAAATTATGTGCTGTTGTGCTGAGAATCGTATTGATGCATTCCGCTAAATGCCCTAGGTGTGGACCAGTCAATACAACGTGGTGCATATCCACAGATCAATCCTCTCAGAAGCCCCTCTGAAGAGGTAGCCCTGAAGTTTGATTTTAAGCGTGAGTCCTTCTTTCGATTCTCAGTTCAATCAATTTGACTTGGTGTAACATTGATTCAATAAAATGCAAGTAATATTGAATTGGAAAAGCACATTTAAGTGAAAAACACGTGTGTTTCCACCGGTTGCTTACTGGTGTCTGTAAAATAAATCTGTGAAATAAACCTTTCAAAAAAACGTCCTATGACAATCTGGAGAGTCGCCCAGAAACGTTTCAGATTACCTTCAACCAGTAAAAGAAAGATATTGGGATATTGGTCGAATTATTCAACCATACCATGCTGTAGAGAATACAAAATCCTGCCCTTTTTAAAGGAAAATCATAAGATTACGCAGTTCACTAGCTGGGGGAAGATTATTGTACATTTGATAAAATTTGACTTCTCTCTTCCATGCAACAAGCATTCAACTGTTCCATCCCTTTTTCATAAATCACCCTAGAATATTATTTGATCATCAGTATCTCTCACTTGTTCCAACACTGCATGACATGGCATTGTTTGACGTTATGGGAAAAAAAGGCAGAGTAGTAGAATTCATACAGAAAATGTGCGTATGCAGAGTTTCAAGTCCTCACGTTCTCTGGGATGGAACGTTCATAACAAAAAAAGAAGAAGTTGAGAGTAACTCCAAAAAGTTGATGGGCTTTTCTTGTTTCCGTCGTATCAAGTCTCTGAAGGGTATTAGACAGCAACAGGAGGCCTCCCCGAGGTACCCGTCTCTGATCTCGCCCCCCTGGCAGGAATGTAATTAAACGCATCTAAACAGCCAGCCACTGAGGCGCTCGGCAAGGCTCTAACAGGCATGTGTCCTTCATCTAGTTTTTCCAACGCAAACAAAAGCGGAAACATGGAGCGTGCTGCAAGCTCGTCTTTTGTCTCGCGCGCAAAGCCTGGAGACGGCGTTAAGCTGCTCCTCATGGCGTCCCTGTTATCACGGGCCGCGGGGGTTCGTCCATGTCTGGGTGAAGAGAGCGGGAAGCGTGTCGCTGTAGTCTGGGGTGGCTGGCTTCCTCTCTTGTGTCTCCTCTTCTTCATCTGGAACCAGTCAAAAGATGGAGAGAGATGACGGCGGATGTCCACCACACACATCATCAAGAGATGTTGTTTCTTGTTCACAATGTTATCACTTGAAAGGGGAGGAGGAGGCAGAGTCAGAAGGGAAGAGTGTGATCTCGAGAAAAGAGAGAGAGAACGACCCCTCACAGGGAAGGAGAAGGAGAGAGAGAGAGAGAGAGAGAGGAGAGAGAGAGAGAGAGAGGAGAGAGAGAGAGAGAGAGAGAGAATGAGCTTGAGAGAGAGAACTATATCTGTACCTACTGTGTCTTCTAATGAGCCTTGGTTGTAGACTTGTGGTGCCAATTTCCATTACAGGAGTAGAGACACACTGTGTTTCAGCACCAGCACCTGGTGGACAGCTCCCCAGCCTCACTGTGTTTCAGCACCAACACGTGGTGGACAGCTCCCCAGCCTCTAGCAGACATGTGGAGAGGCTATGGAACCATGCTGTACTGTTACATGTATGAGTTAGAGCTTTTCTCAATCCCCTGCCTTTTTTCTACTGGTATTGCAGAATCTAATTAACGAGGAGTACTGTATGTGTTAATGGGATGGTGTAAGGACGACAAAGCCTGTTGAGAATTACTTTCATGGTGCTGAAATGTGTTTTCAGCTTAAGGATAAATCAGTTGTGCAATGCTGTACTATAACTATATGAATGCATTCATAAACAGATCTATGCAGTGTGAGCCCACCCATGCTCATATGTTTGTTTGTTATTTACAATGTGCAAAGAAAGAACATCAAAATCATTGCAAGATATCTTTTTGATAAGATTATATATGTTTGTTTGTTGATGATGTATATGTATGTTTGTTTGTTATTTACAATGTGCAAAGAAAGAACATCAAACTCATTGCAAGATATATTTTTGATAAGATTACGATATAAATTAAGTGCATTATGCTCATATTACCAGATGTCATTTTCCACCCAGTGAGAGCTCGTATTCTCTTTAGTGATCAGGCACCAAAGACACATTTTGAAAAAGTGCAAGAGAAAAAAAGAAAGTTTGCAGTGAGACAACTCATTAATTGTGTTCTTTAGGGGGAGCAGCTGTGATAGATTTGTTCCTTCCTTCCAGGCATATACAGTCCATCAAATAATTCTTAGTGTATCCAAGCCTATGTGAAGCTCAAGGTTTTTCCCGCTGTCCATATTAAAACAGGTACCCAAGGATACTATTGCACCGTTCAATGGGAGACACATTCATACACTTAGAATGATAATCACACAAATGAACAGCCTCTCAAAAGCAAAGCAGTGTGTCGATGCATGCAATGCAGATATTGCTAGTTCTATCACATACAAAAGGCTTTGAGATTGCGATAGGAATGAGTGATAAAACAAAATGGGGCTTAAAGCTAAAGGTCCTCATTTAAATAATGGAAGAGCATGGTGAGTATCCCTCCAACGTGAAAATGAAGAGAGGCAAAAAAGAAAAAACACAGCCAGTTAGACATCTGACATCACATGATTTGACAAATTAAATATTCATGTCTGGAATTATGAAAAATTGATTAGGTTGTAATTGCGATCGAGGTCTAGGGCACTGTGGTAGGACGTTGGAGGCTTTAATGAGCCGTCTATGTTATTCTGAAATGTGATTAGAGAATGTCCAATAGTTGAATTGAAAGCAGGAGCAAAGTCAACAGACAACAAGTAATCAGAACATTGTGTTCATTACAACACTGTGTGATTAGATGTCAAACAGTGAAGGTACTCGCTGACATTATCCTAACAGTGCTGCCACGGTACATCCACCCAAAATAAAGGAGCCATGCATTGAATATATTTTGAGATTAGTGGTCAGAGAGTACAAAGGTATAACATATTGTATTCCAGAACTTTATCAGGCCGTATACTGGTATATTGGAATAAAAAAAATATATATAATAATACAATAATAATACTAATTATTATAATAATAATACATTTCACTTTCCCTTTCTCTCCATCCATTTTATTGTGATTTTATCTAAAAGGTATAACCCTGAATTCCTGCATCCTAACGATGAAGTAGACTCATACCTGGAAGCCATACATGGTCAAAATGGTCATTAGCAACACCTGAGCCACACTGTGTCACACCTGGATAGGGAACACGTCTTAATCTGAAGGACCTCATGACCACTGGAGGAGAGAAAGAGTAACAGAGAGAGAAAGAGGATAGGGTGGAACACTTCCAGGGAAACTAAGTGAAAGCATCTGAAAAGTGACCTTCATTTCAGGGAAAAGTGATGTTCTCTGAACATAGTTGTTGTGTTCACACTTTGTGACGTTCCTGTTCCATTCCTGTGGGTTAGGGATAGATTTGTCGAGACATGTACAAGCCCTGTGAGACCTCTTTTATGACCCCTGAAAATAACCTTGTGTATCTGTGAAGGTCCACTCAACCTCCACTTCCCTGTTTACCAAACACTCCTCACCCTTCACAGACCCACGTTTCAATTTCCTCAAGAGGACAACACACCAATTATTCCATGTGTATCTTGATTGAATAATAGGACTTTTAATTGTCTTGTCTTTCACAATTACGTCAAGGCCGCAGCCTTTAATTAAGAGTATGCCAATTACTTTTTTTGTTCCAGATGATGGAAGTAATTACTGTCACCTTGCTAAGTGAGAAAAGTAATTAATCCTTTTTGGTTTTGCCAAATCCCATCTTTTTTGGTCATTAGTTGGCCTATTAATCCTAAACAGATTATAAAGCCATTTAATTACCGGAGAAAACATAATGTCCGCATACAAGCAGGACTCACCATAAAATAGTGCACATACTTTACTTTGCGAAACGGTTTATTTAAAAGTCAAGTAATTTCTTTATGTGGACAGTGAATTGCTATGTGTTAATATTTATGGTTGGTGATTGTGTAATATGTCCTCTCTCGCACAGAGACTGCTTATTGGAGGGGGTTATTGGATGTTCTCTATTTAATCATTTATCGGACTAGTCCAGGTGGTTTGTGCATTCAGGACATGCTTTGATGCTAGGCCATTGTGGTGGCCCACAGAATGTGTGGATGTCTGGAGATCTGCAGCTCCCAGTCTCTCTGTGGCTCCAGTGTAAGGCCTGTAGGACTCAAACCTGTCCATTGTGCAGGTCTGAAAGGACAGTAAGATCCATCCTCATCGGTGCCAGGCCCTACCCCCCTCTTCCAACCCCGTTCATCTGTCCTCATCCATTCAGCCATGTCTGTCTCTCTCTGGCACCTGCACACTACACAGAGCCATGTCACTCTGCGGAAGTTAGGAGAAGGAGTCAGTGAGTAATGTCATTGTGTCCGCCCTCTCGTCAGTCACATCATCTGCCTGGAGTTTTGACATGTTTAGGTTTTTGTCATCTCTTCTGGTGAACAGCATCTTAAAGCAGCCTGGATCTGCAGGGACAATGCTGTTTGTCATTTTGGGAAGCATGCCATTTTACAAAATAGAAGTAAGAATAAAGATCACTACATAAGCTTTGGGTTTAAATACACTGATTTCAAATTCAAGTCCTGCCTCTGAACCAACTGTTGGCCATTCTCCCATAAAATTGGTATTGCATATTTGTGTTGTTTTTTTAAGCCCCCCCCTGCCCTCTTTTCCTCCCTTCTTCCCTCCGTCGCCTGCCTCCATTCCCTGTGATGAATCTCAATTATGGCAAGGTCACCTCTCATTCTACTGATCTCTCTGGTGCTTTCATTGGAACTGGCAGTGGTTCCACACTATCATGGCGTGCTTATTGACAGCCAGAATACTCTCCAAACAAGAACGGCAGATATGTGGAAAAAGTTACAGCCTCTCCCCTAATTTCTGGCGACAGAATTGGCACATCCACTTCATACTCAGCCTAATGGGCTGGAATCGTCCTTTTGTGTGTCTCCGGGGATTGTGGGAAGCGGGGGGGGAGCATATTCATATGGTGGTTGGTCATGCCACCGTGTCTGGCTTTACATTTGTATGTCTGTGATGCTTCGGACTCCGATGGTTGCTTCGCCATAGAACATAAATGTTTTCTTTATCCCCTTACTAACATAATGAATTAAGATTAGCTGCCTGGGCTGCATATACACTAGAGAACTTACCATAAGCCAACGTTGTGGTGTATCACCTTGCTTGAAAAAGTAACAGTGTTATATTTACTTCAATTATTTCTTGACATAACTGTTTGACCCCTACTACTTGTGTTGATATTGTATGTCAATCCTTTGTTAATTGAGTGCTTAATCATTACATCCTGATGTGAAAATGATTTACCAGGCACGTTCCTAGAGTATGACAAGAAGGAAACAGAATTAACTTGTTTTTATCAACACAGGTCTAATATGTTGGGTGGCACTAAGTGATGACATCTAGCCACTTACTTTTCACACAGATGCTAGTACGTGTAATTGCTGTCACAATGCACCAGCTGTTGCCGGTGGTAAAACACAAAGCCGAGAAGGTTTGTTTGACACTTGTCAGTGGCATGTGGCTGAGCTGTAAGGCTGAATAGGTCTGCAATGTACCTTGTTTCTTATTATCAGGTTGTTTACTTCATTTATGTATTTTATCTCCCAGTTTACAGTCGCCCACACACTGACTACTCTCTCTCTCTCTCCTCTCTTTCTCTTCCTGCTGACGCGTCAACATATATATTACATATATTAGTTTTGATTAATTTGAACTAATTATTTAATTTGAATTATTAATACAATATACAGTTACTCAAAATGCTAAGCGTTTTCCACACCTCTCATGTTTGGATGGATGGCAAGTTCCTGGCAGTGTGGGTGTATGTGCCTTCTCTCTCCTTTCTTCTAAAAGTTAACTTGACAGCGACAACACATTCCAGACTAATCACTGTGCAGCTTTACAGGAGACACTGGCTCCAGAACTGTGACAGTCCTTAGAGGTGTTTTATGACATGAGTTAAGCTTGACACTGTGCAAAGAGTTGGATGGTTCTCGGAAGATTACTGTATCAACCCTACACTTAAGGCTGAGGCTAGTGCTGTCAGCCAAAGCCTACTGAAGTATTAGGCCCTGGCTGATTTCATGATAGCAGGTGATGTCTGTGTTGCTTCCATTGTGTGTTTGGCGTTAGGGCCTCAATGCTTTCTCAAATACATACTTGGTGCTTGAAAATGAAACATACAGTTTGTTTAAATTACAGCACATTTTACAATGTGGTTCATCAATCAAATTTGACGCCAACACTATTGCCCCAGGATATACATTATACAGTACATATGTGACCCTCTCTTGGGTAACCTTGCACACCATTCTGGTGGTCCCTCCCCCTTTGGCTTCCGTAGAAACTTCTATTTATTCCAGTGTATGCGGATGAACTGAACTAAATGCTATGCTGTGGGGTTTAGACTTCTCATTAGGCAGAGAAAGCATACATTTACATGGTTGACTGCTGTAATCTTCATGAACTCACCATAAATAGGGAATAGAGGGCTAGTGTAGCGCCAGATTAATGCTGCTATCAAATGGTGTGGGACAGGAAAGAGATTCCTAATGAGGTGGAAAACACAGAGCTGTTCGCTTCTGTGAGAGCAGCCTCTCTCCCTCCTGGCTGCCGGGATGTGTCCCTCTACACTCTCTCATGGGGGGTTTCTTGTTTTTTGGACAAATCTCAAACATAGTTTAACGTATCATTAGGGCCAACATTCCAGGCCAAAGCAAATGAGCAACTTTTAAAACATACGTAGTAGTAGGGTAAGAACCACACAAACAGCGATGGCGTTTTTGTCCAAAGAGGCTCGTTTGCTCTCTCTATCTGCCTATCCTTCTGAACTGCCCTTGGCTGTGATACCTGTCAACCTTGTGACATCATCCTCTCTGCTGTTTGTCCCTCTCCACCCCGTCTCTGTCTCCATCTTGTGATACTTCTGCTCTCCTCGCAGACTGGCTCGCACCCTTCCGACCGTCACCACGGCGACAAGAGGAAGGGGATGAACTTGGCGGCTTCGATACGTTTCCTGGTGTGACCCGCTGAGTTCCATCAATGTTTCATGTCCTCTGGCTCCGAGCCACTTAAGAAAGGTATTGTTGAATGTTTTATTTAGAGCAGCATTGGAGCTGTGTTGAACTTTTAGCAACCTGTCACCTTCACAGTCCAACAGAGGGATATCACAATAGCAATATGGTAGTGAGGCTCCCAGTTCACACAGACAGGTGGCTAAAGGCTGGCAGTGGCCCCATGTTTTACAAACTACCCCAGTTTCTAAGACCATCTTCCTCCCTGATTGACAGCCTTTGTTTTGTTTTTGTGTGATTCCTCTGAAGGATGCCTCAAATCTCGAGTACAAAATATGCAGCACACAACACTGCTGGCAGCGGGCTTGTCTGCTAATGTAAATCCCCCCCAAAAAGAAGAAAAAACCTGAAGCTGGTTTGAAACATAATGAAAAAATCTATCTCTTTCTTTTCCGGAGGCCGGTAAAACACGCCATAACCACTGTGGGCAACAACGTATTTATCTTACTTGAACCAAGTGACAGTGGTCTCTGCAGCTATTTCATTTCACATTGTGCCGCAAAAGTTCAGAATTAATAAAAATGTAGAGCGGGGTGTCACGTTGTAGTGTTCCTTATTGGAGATGTTATGTGTTATGTATGACCAGTCAGGAAAGGCTTAAGGGCAGCATGTCCAGCCACGATGCACCCAGACAAGAGAATAAATCAGCACACAATTAGGGCTTGTGATTTTATTGATGGTACCTAGGAGCACTATGATGGCAGATTCTGGCAGATGTCATTTCTAGGCAATTGATTTTGTTGCCGTCCTGAGGCTTTGCCCCTTCTACCCAAGATTAAAAATGAAACACCGGCTTGAGCCAAACGACTGTCCAGGCAATTCCTACGTGATAGCAGTGAAATAACGCAAGAACCCTCATTGGCACAGGCAAGGGCAAACACACAAATGCAAAACCTTGCAGACATGCACACACACACACGCACACAACTTACACACACACACATTACCAAATAACTGTCCAAGCAATTCAAGCATGACTGAAAATGAATAATTTGCATGTGTGTGTGTGTGTGTGTGTGTACACATTGCCTCATTTAACTGCATTAGCAGGACAGTGCTAACAAGTGGGGGACAGAGGAGGGGTTGTGTACATGCCAATGGGACATGGCAGAAACCGTGTCATAACAAAGATGCTATTACTGGTGTGTTCTGACTCATGATGACTCTCACCTGCCAGAACAGTTTAGGGAACATACATGTAGTCACATTCTAAGAAGACTCGACTACATGTATGCACTAAATCAAAGTAAAGCTGAACTGATGTATGGTGTTTCCTTTGAAATGAACATGTTCACCTTCGGGCACAATCATTTCTGTTTGACAGAAAAGAATAACAATGTAAATTTTTCTGTGAAACCATATGGGGCCATTGTCAAAGAATATAATGTGTATATACTGCAGCTTTATTAGCGTATGAACGACAGACTGACAAAGCCCTCTCAAGGCTGAACCAGCAGCCACTCTGCTTGCACGACATTCTTTGATGGCAAGGACTGTGAGCTGGCATGCATTTCTTTGATTAGAGCATCAGCAAAAAAAAAGAAAAAAAAGAGGAAAAAAACACGGGAGGAAAAGGAGGAGATATCTCAGCTTGCTGTGTAACATTTGCAATTCCATTTGATTAAACCCGGAGCTTAAACGAAGTACAATAGGGGGACATGAAAGAGTAGAGTGAGGGCCAGACTTGACTGCTGTGTCTCTTGTTTATGTCTTGGGGATGTCTGGGAGCAGCAGTTCTGGCTTCACTACAATAAGGTAAATGAGGTTCCCCTGGGAGGACTGGGTGGTCCTGGGGGGCTCTGCTCCCACTCCTCTCACCCCCACTCCTAATTAAAGTCAGATCTGGAGTTTATTAACACATGAAAGATATGCATGACATATCCCCTTGTTTCCGGCTCACTCTTATGGTAAGAGAGAGTGGCGTTATTAAGTTGTTGTTTTTGTGTTGTTGTTTTGTTTTGGCTGAACTTGATACGTTTCTCTTGCAAACAACAAGGTTATTTGTTAATTAATGTATCCTCAAAAGGTAGTGTCAACTTGTAAAACGTACAAGATATATTCATGTATTTATTTTGTAAGGCAAGTCTTTGATTGCATCCGATGCTTTGTTATGCTGTGTAAGGCTTCATTAGGGACAAGGAAGAACCTACATGGGGACACAGATGGAAAAACCAAGAATAATCATGTTTCATTATTCAAGACTAGAAAACATTATTCGAGACAGGAAAGAAGATTTGTCAAGGACAAAATACAAAATATCAGACAGGGAGTGTTCTAGTCGGCCTCAACATGATTTCACTTACTGTAACTGTGTTTGAAAATGCATTCTCTGTGATTCAATGCTGAAACACAAGAAAAAAAATCTTTGAAGGCTGATGCTTTTGGCCATATCAATTGTTTGCAGCATTCACAGTGGGCCTAAGTGCTAGAATATTAAACGTCAATTTGGTTTCCAGTTTGTGAATTACTAAGATAATGCATAATACATATCTTTATCTTTTTGTACAGCATATCAGTGCTACTGGGGATATTGAGGCTTGGGAATGTGTTTTGTCAAATGAGTGTTTTTACATAATTTAAAAACGTCTATGCTCGATTGTTGTTATCTCAAAGAGCTGCAGGCAAACCTTTGTATGTAACTGATTTCCAAGTGTTTCTTTAATGTAGTGAGTTTATATTGCCAAACTCCCATCAGAGTTGTTGTTGAAAGGATCCGATTTCTACGCCACGTATCAGGTAGCACTTTCTGAAACTAAACTAAAGGTTTCAACCGTTTTCCAAAATTGGACAATTATTTCACCATTCATCAAGCCACCCTCATCCTTTTGAAATTCATGCAAAAAACTAAACTTATCACAAACAGTTCTTGTCATAGTGAACAGCTCTTATATAAATACACAGTATCTCAACAACAGTTAACCTACCATGTAAGATTTTTGGTCTCTACCGACGCATGGTCTTTAAACATGAGCGATACATTGAGAGGATTTTCACAGTGTGTTGAGTCACAGGCCCAACGCCGTAGATCCGTTCTATTTTAGGTTTAAATCCGAGAGAGAGAAAAAGCGATTGAACTGTGTTCTTTTTCAAGACAGCAAGACCTCAGCGAGGTGCAGGAGTCTATCCTTTAAAGCGGTCTTTTCTTCATATTTCTTTTCTACTGCAAACAGTGTGTCAGTGAAGATGGATGCTCCGGGAGAAAGTCAGAAGCCTAAACAAGATAAATACAATACATTGGGCTTTTTTCTCTAGGGGAATAGGATCATTTAGCATAAGATTAATAAAGGATTGGAGAGGTATCCTATGGATTATGGAACCGCACCGCTCCAGTATGACCTGAAAAGGCCCAAAGTGGGAGAGAGACACAGAGAAAAAGAGAGAGAGAAATAGAGAGAATATCAGAGCTAGAGAGAGCAAGAGAGAGGATGGGGGGTCTGGTGCAGGTTTAATAATGTACACAGGGTAGCAAGAGTGGTCAGACGCAGTGGGGGGTGACATTTGGTTTGAGGGGCACACAGGGAGGAGGGGTCAGAGGGTAACCATCGACAGAGAACTGAGCTGGAGTGGAGGGAGATGTAGGGCTGGTACCAGGGGGACAGGGGGACCGGGGGCTGTGGAGAGGGGGCTGGGGAGAGGGGGCTGGGGAGAGGGGGCTGGGGGAGGGGGCTGGAGAGAGGGGGCTGGGGGGAACAGTGTCAGAGTGATTCCTCCATTTCAGTAAGAGCTTGGTCAACACAACCATGTAAACATACCTCTTTCTATAATACCGAGACACATGATGGGGTTTGCTGGTGTAGAGGTAATAAGCAAAGGAAAGGAAAAAAGAATCAATCAATACATCAAACTGTATTTGTATTTCGAACGGCGGATCCTTTGCTCTTCACAGTAAGACAAATAGAGTGACACACAAACAACAAAAGGACAAAGGGCAAACTTAATCAACTTTGGTTCTGAGCTTGAACTTCTGTCGGCCAAGCCCGATGCAGTGCAGCATTCCATCTGTTGTGTTGTGTCTGCACCCTCGACAAGCCAAGGTCAGTCAACCTTGAGCCTTCCCACTGCGCCGCGGGAGCCGAGCTGTTGCATTTTACATGTTCATCTTGAAGTTTATTGAACAAGACTGATTTCATCGACCAAGGCCGCTTGTGTTCACTCACACGCTAACACGTTTATGCTGATGCTGATACGTGTAACTGTGGTGTTGGGTCAGACCCATGTCAGTTCTTGGTGGGAGAGATTCTCAAACATTAGCCACATGCCAAGCCAGCACGCAATCCACTAACCGGCTCCTTGCTGTTTTAGTAACGCTGAATTAGAGTTCAAATAGAGAAGGAATAAACAATAATAAGTGGACTGTGAGGCCCAGAGTGCTGCCTGGGTGGTGCCGAGCATGTGCTAATGGAAGCTTAGCAAGGATCCAATGCCCTGAAAGGATTTGTGTAAATATGCTGTTTGCTCACGATCAACATTGTATTTAATAACATGGCTGAATATTAAATAATCTTTTGATCTTCTTTTCATTAGGGGGCCTCCCCATGTGTGTTCGTTTTTTCTTCATAAATTAAGTCACCCCCCAACCCCCCCCACCCACCGCAATATCTTGCAGTATACACAAGAGGAAAATGAACGAGGACACAAAAACCTCTTTTAAAGATTAGTTGGAATACCAGGCTATTTACAACACCCTTAATTGGTCCGACTCTGAAGAAAAAAAATGAAAAAACACACCAACTTTGTTTGGGAGAACTCGTTCTGCTCACCTCTGTCCGCTCCACAGCTCCACAGAGCAATGCTTGTCTCTGTGGAGGCCTGATTTACACTAGTCATATTTTAGGCTGTGTCATGTCGGACAGGATTGCTCTCACCTACGGGAGCAGTATTTCATTCAGAGGTGACGTGTACCCGGTTATTAGGTCCACCACAGAACCCTGCAGCATTCCCAGCACACCACTGCCTCGTAAAACTGTAGGTACAGTATCCTGAGGCATGATGGATGCCCGCTCCCTAAAGGCTAATAAAGTAGCACCTTGTTCTATAGCTAGTTATAGTTTGATTATCAAACTTGGCTATTTCATGGTCCTGTTAATTTATTACCTGGGGCTTTGGTAAACAGTCTTCTATGATATACAGTCCCATTGTGTTTTATTCTGGTGCCAAGTAATAAGCAAAGTAAAAAAGAAAAAAAAGAAGATCAATCAATCTAACTTTATTTGTGTTTCTTACAGTCAATGTAAGCTAACTCACAATACAACGAGAGAAATGGAGAGTCATATAGACAACCCCAGAACAAAGAATAGTCATAACTCAGATGTCACACCTTTCACTATAGACAACAAAGAGTCATAAATAAAAAATACATACATACAAAAGACACACGTGGATGCAAAAGTGTATGGTAGCAAGACCAAAGCAGATACAGGTATGTGTTTTTATGCGCTTGGCCTTCAGTCTTGTGAAGTGCGTCACAACGCCGAGGGAGGTTCCGTGTAATGAAAGATCTCTGATAGAGGTAAGCCTTTTGAGAACACACTGTGCCGCCTCAGAACACAGTGTAATCAGTACAATATTTAGGTCATGATGAAAATGTATTCTCCTAACTCATTAGGAACACACCTTTGGTTCATAAACAAAAGGCAGAATACGTTCACCTGTTCACTTCCCATTAGGTCTGCATGATGGTGCCTAATTATCTTGGATCATGTACTGCACGAGGCCCTTCATTATGGTAGGAGCCGCTAATGAGAGAGGGCAGGAGAGGTTCATGTGTGAGTCACACAGACTGTAACTACGACAACTGATGTGGCCACGGCATGTGTGTTTTAGTAGACGATGATACCGAATGGTACCCAGGCCTTTGTTTCAAGGAGTGCTACCTGGCCCATCCGTGACAGACTGCAAAGACAGCCAGTTGCGATGCATTCCAAAAAATCTATCGTCCAGTTGCAATATTCATGCATTGTTTATGTCTTTCTAAACCCTCCCATATTTCCCCGACCACAAGGTCCAAATGTAATTGTGTGCATTTCCCATGGCTGTTTTACCAACAGCCAGTCCTTTCCTGTCCCCCTTAGAAATAAGAGTTTGACACAATAGCCACCTTGTTAAAGAGTTGACGCAGAGAAAGAAAGGTTGAGCAAATGTACATAGTAAAATGGTGGCTACTATACTATGCATGAAATATCTAACCCAAAGCTAAATATTCATATCCCTCACCATGCATACTGTTACAGTGTAGGGGGGCTACACTGTAACAGTATGCATGGTGATATTTCTAACCCAGTTGGAACAGGTCTGTTTCAAGATGTTCTCATTCCACTCCATCTATAATGCATCCCCAGTTCAAGCCCAGACTGCACACCAGGACTTCTCTGTCCCATGTGAAGCAGCATTGTTTTGCATAGAGACGCAGGAGTGGGATGTGTTGCCGTGAGCCAGGGCTCTGTGTTCCCGACATGGTTCTCTTCCAGACCTCTACCCCAGTGAACGAGGCTGGAGGCAGAGACAAAGGAACCGGTGAGGGGTGGGGGGCGGGCCACCTGAGTCATGCCAACAGACTAACACACAGTGAGAGGGGAAACAACGGATATCCTTCGACTGTCCGTGACACTGAGTGTTCCGGAACTCTCTCTAGTCCAAACTAAACCTGGGGATGGCAAATACTGTATACACATTCTGTGTAGTCTTGATGTGGAACGTCTAATCGGCTTGTCATGAGGGCGTGATCTAACAATTCAGGATGGAATTGATTATGACTTTTTTCCGCATACTGTCCAAGATGAGTGACTGATGGACTGTACACTGTACGCATCTTGATGACTTTTCTCTGAGACATTGTGGATGACTGGTCTACCAGTAATGTATTCAGGGACCAATCCAGGTGGCTATTTAACAGTTGATTATCTCTGTCTTTCATCTTCCCCCAGCACAGTGACAGTGCACACTCACCGTACATTAGAACTCAAGTGTTTTTTTGAAAAACGCCATTGAACTCATGATTCTGTTTTGCATGCGCTGAAGGGAGAGCCCTTGCCGTGGATCGTGAAAAGCTCTTATCCAGATTGCTCAGACAAAAGAGCAGAGCCTCATTTGCACATTGATGTAAGAATGGACCATGGTTTTTTCCCTCCCAATGCCTCTCTGCTGTGTATATCAAGGCCAGTGCCCTTGTCTCCTCCCCCCTTTGCACACACACACGCACACACACACACCTCACCCCCTAACCCACCAAACAAGCTTCACATCAGCCCCCTCGCTCGAACGCTTCAGCGACGTGAGAAGCGACGAATATGTCCCGAAACCCCGTCTTTGTTGACATGTTAACTTTAAGGCTCTATGTCTTTGATCAGAGGGATCAGATCTCCGAAGGGAACGTGATTAAAAGTGACATTTTAAATGCCCAAGGACCCAAGCAGCGGGAGGATTTTCCACACAGTGTGAAGTCGTAAGCCCATATAAGAAATACCCCAGTGATTCAAGCAAATGTATCCAAGCCAAGGAATAGGATACAGCATGGCAACGTGTGTCTTTTCCTCTTCTCAACCCCACACTAAGATACGCTACTCGTACGATGCGACAGAGTAGCACAGTGACGCAGATGCGAGAGCGATAGAGCTAGAGAGAGAGTCGAGAGAGCGACGAGAGCGCAGAGAGATCAGCGAGCGATGCTAGAGAGCTAGCTCGCTCGATGACTCTACTCAGATCTCGCTCACTCTCCTCTCGCTCTATCTCTCGCTCTCCACTCTCTCTCTCACTCTCCCTCTCTCTCTCTCTCTTACTCTCTCCCTCTCTCTCTTTCACTCTCTCCTACCCCATTCTTTTCCACTGCTGGTTGTATGGGTTTGCGCTGGATGACTTTCAAAGCTACTTGTTCCACTTTCTTACATTTATGCTAATTGGAATGCAAATATGGAGGTTCCATTTGAAGCTGCTGTGGAGGGCTGGGAGATGACAGCGTATTGACAGGCATGGCTCACCACACCAAAACCTTGGGTTGGGAGGGATTTCTGAGACTGAGAGTTCACGGTGGCAGCAAAGGACAGCCAATATGGTTTCTGTCATCTAGGCTGAATAACATTTCACACTGTGCTATTCCCGTCTCATCCCCATACTGTGAGTTGAATAGACGGTCCTCTATAAACCCTGAACGCTGCACCCTTCCTGTGAGTGTGCCCCCACTTAGGTGTATCGTTCAGTGCGTGGGCTGCTCGTTCACATGAAGGGAATGGGACTAGCATGTTCAGTGCCGTGCTTAAGCTGAGTACCCTGATGAGATGAGCGAGCTAAGGCAGAAAAGACTTCTCCAAACATGCGCTCGCCTGGAACAGATAAGTCGGTAATATGGTACAAAT
Organism: Mallotus villosus; assembly: GCA_903064625.1. Classification (NCBI taxonomy): domain Eukaryota; kingdom Metazoa; phylum Chordata; class Actinopteri; order Osmeriformes; family Salangidae; genus Mallotus; species Mallotus villosus. Next base: position 125,602 of record CAEFZP010000361.1, read on the forward strand.
GTGTGCATTGTGAATTGTAAGTGAGTTGGCAGCCGGTGCTTAGCCATTGTTTAGTCTTGGTTACTCCTCAAAGAGATGACAGGACAATGCAGTGGAAGGTCATTGTCAATGTCACACCTATTGCTAAATGATACAAATAATAATAATGAAAAGGGGTTGCAACTACAACGACCGGCAGGGAGGTCAGACGGGGTTCAGGGGGAGTCTGATAAATACAGAGAGAGAGAGAGAGAGAGAGAGAGAGAGAGAGAGAGAGAAGAGGTGTATACCAACGTTTTCCAGAAGGCAGATTGAGCCTCAAAGCTGTTCTAGCTGTGGCTAGAAATAAAGGACAGACAAGCATTCAATATATACAAGGTTGTCTTAATGACAATCACAGTTCAACTTTTTATCTTGTGCCGTGTTATCTGACCAGGGTTGAATGCAGCAGTTTGAAGCATCCTGTATTTCAACAACATTGTAAGTCAGAAGTACTGAGCCCCATATCGTACATTAGTACATTCTCCAGTCTCCATTCCACCATGTAAGTAGGTTGACTTCCATTGAAAGTCCCTCCAAGTCATCTCCCAGAGGGAGACTGGCTGTTCCAACCAGCTGTTCTCAGCCTCTCTCTCTCTCTCCCTCTTCTCTCTCTCTCTCTCTCTCTCTCTCTCCATCTCTCTCTCTCTCTCTCTCCATCTCTCTCTCTCTCTCTCTCTCTCTCTCCCTCTCTGTTCTATTTCCTTCACAGTTATTTCTGTAGTGCCTCAGTTCACAGATCTTATTGGTGTTTGACTAAAGGAACCAAAGCACCACATTATTCCATGAAAATGAAAAGCTTTTAGATCATAAACAATGATTTGCATCTTATCATCAGGACCAATCAGCACTCTTCTATTCGGATTGTTCAGTAACAAATGTAAGCATGAGACATTTGCAAAGGCAAGTCATGAATAATACAATTTGTCAGTCCATAATGTCTGTAAATGAGCCTACTGTACTGTTTGCGGTTGTAGTTATAAAATTGGGATTTCCATTTGTGTTTTTACTTGCAGTGTTACATTGCAGGTTTTTGTTTTTTAAAACTAAGCAGGAGGTGGGAGAGAGGAAGTCTTTGAGCCAGGGGGCTCTGATTTCAAACCTCTCATAGGTTTTCTGTTTCAAAGGAACAGAGTGCTTATGACACACTCGAATGAAAGCCTGTGCAGCTCCACCTCTCTCATGCTCTCACTCTCTGTTATGGAGTCACTGGCGTAACAGGGTTCGTCCACATTTCAAATAGACTACATCCTTATTTCAGCATTCACTCTATTCCTCTTTTACATTGAAAACGCACAGCAGGATGTGGTGCTTCCTTAGGTGAGTGGTCGTCCTCACTACGGGTCATCTGTCTGACTTCCCACGCCCACATTGCTCTCGTGTTGACCTTCGTTTGTATATAACATGTTCTTAAAACATACATAGGTCTGCTCTCTCTTACTCCTATATACACTAAGGGGGACACATTCCATTCAACTCTTTCCAGTAGTATTTTAATGGCCACATCAGGAGCTGTCTGGCAGAACTTAGTTTGTCAGATTAAGCCAAGCCTCTAAGGAGCTCCTTATGCATTTAGCAATTAAGGACACCTGTTATTTTGTTAATTGCCCAATTAGCTCATCCATCATTTAAGATAAAAATAGGTTAAATAAACCGGTGCACATTTTCATATCTTAACCTCTGGACCCAGGGAATGAGGTGCACAGGTGTTTAAATATAATGTGCTATATTAGTGAGGCATGAGTGGAGACACCTCCCATCTGCTAGCTCTTCCCGTCCTGAGAACAGACAGAGGTGGGCATGCATGTCAAACATGCTTGTCTAACTGCAGAGGTAATGCTGTATATAAACGCAGCATGGAACCTTCAGTGCGGTAATCCTCATCAACACTCGCTATAGCCACTCCTGGAACAAGCTAAACGAGCCTCCCCCACCGCCCCACTGCGTGTGGAACAACACATGTCGGCTTGTCACAGATCTTTTCTGAAACTGTAACCTTGATGAGGGATGAAAGACAACGTGAGTTCTGTTGCTTTCCTCCCAGGGCTCGCAGTGTTCTGTGAAGGGGAGAAAGAAAGGCAAACAGCGCGTCAGTGAAGGGGTGAGACTATTCAAAGCTGCTGTTCCCTTGCTAATTGCCTGCAGCGTAATACGTTCTGTGCCTGCAGAAGAGTCACTGTTCTAAGTACACAGCGTGGAGGTGGGTGTACATGTGTAGATCTGCCACAGTCTGCCATGCTAACCATTGTGACTCACCGCGGGAAGTCACTGCTCAGCCTGACATCCAGCCCATTTGCTGATTCTATACTCCTAATTATTTTCCCTTAGAGAGGTTCAGCTCTTGTTTCAGTTGTCTGTCTGTGCACATGCGGGTGAGTGTGTGTGTAAGTGCATGTGCGTGTGTCGGCATTATTTCTTTGTCATCGTTGAGAGCCTTTTTTTTTCCTTTCTTTTTTCTCATTCATCTACTTATCCCTACTGGCAAACCAATGTCTTGTTATCTGGTACTAATCTGACAAACAGCGAGTGTGTAGTTTAATTTCAGACCAGATGATCTCATTAGCTTCTTTTGATAACCCCGCTGACAGCTTGACAGGGATGAGGAGAAGGAGATGAGGGGATGAAGATGAGGACGAGAGGTCGGGGAGGTGACATGAGGAACAGGAAGAGACAAGGGAGGACCTGGGAGACGGGTAGGAAGCCGGAGGAGAACAAGGACAGACGTCGGCAGTTTGCTGCGGGTTAAACCGAGTGTTTATGGGAAACGACTTGTTTTCAGCTTGTCACGAACTGTACGACTCTATAAAGCACAAACACCATTTTCTACGTGTCTCCGTGTGGCTGTGTAGTCTAACTGGGGCCATGTCTCTTGTCTGACAGGTCTATTTCTATGACGAACGCTGCCAGTAACAGAAAGGACCAAAACAGACTTGTGGAGGATGTGCTAAAAGAGGGGGAGGCAGAGGAAGAAGAAGAAGGAGAAAAAAAAGGCAAAGGAGAGAGAAAAAAACACGGGCAGTCATTCGTTTGGAAAGAGAGTGTGAAGAGAGCAATCCAGACGGGCAGGTGAAAACAGTACATGTCAAAGGTGAACGTTAGAGTCGAAATTGCTTTTAAAGAGGGATGAGAGTTGTGCCATGCATCCAAGCTCACATTTGAGCACACCTTTTCAAATATATTCAATGGTTGTTCATCAACATGGGCTCTGACATTCACCTTTCCGTTTTTTTATCATCCTTGTGGCAGAAACATTTCAGCTCCTCCTGGTGGTTGGAGTAGGGACAAGATGAAGACGAGTAAAGACTCAAAATGGAAATATAATGAACATGTTGCTTTACTTATTTGCTGTTATCCTTTACTTGTATAACATGTTCTATTGGGAATACGTATATGTTTCAAGCCAGCTCTAGGTATGAAATGAAAAAAAATGGAAAGTAGATGCAAAAATAAAATAATTGCTTTTTCCCCATACTTTTTAAACACACTTTGCATCTGACAAAATCAGAGTAGTAAATATAGCCCTTGAGCTGTGATTTGTTCCGCAGTTATTTACAAGCTTCTTCTTTTTGATCATTCAGGATATCACTGCAAGGTTGCAGCGTCTGCTAGTCATTGGTAGCCAGTATGAGAGAAGCACTTTGAGAGACACTTAATAGGGTCAGACAGTCCTGCCCACTCAGCGATAATGTCCTTCTTTACATTCTGCTATGCTAACTCCTCTTACTTTGTCTGCCAGGTTCATCATCTCCTCGCTATGGTAGAAAATCCAGCCTGTTAAACACAATGTTCTCCTTAAGACTCTCATAAGAGTCTCCTATTGCTGACTTGTTGAAATAGCAGCACTTACCCAACTCATTCTGAATGTCAAATTCAATAGGAAACATGGCAGAGATTTGTGGGCCTTTGTCACATCAGAGTCCTTTTTTGGACTGTCTGTTGAAGATGCTAGTTGTTACAATTTCACATGACCTAACATAGCAGTACACTCCATAAAGAGAAATCCCAAACGTAGCCCCAATGTCAATCCAAGGTATCTTCTATGTATGCAGATTAACTCTGATTGTAATAGTTCTGAGTGGATCCCGCCTAAAGAATTCTGTCACATTAGCTCATTGTTATCCACAGTTACTCTCCTCAGGGTTTATGAAGTCAATAATAAAATTGGTGTCGCTCCTGCAAATGACCCAAACAACGTATCACTTATTCATTGCTGTGTACCAAAACAACTGCTCTGAGTGCACACGAGACATTCTCAAGTCAGACAGGGTCTTGTTGTTAATGAACTTGGAAGATTACCAGATCTGAAAATGAACTGACGGCGTTTGTTGGTTCTTCTCCCTGTGCGCAGCCTCGTGCCACCAGGGAGAGGGGAGATGGTGTTTTGTTTACGAGGCCTCTTTGATTCTTTTTCCAGCTTGGTCTTGCTGCGGAGAAGACAGCGTGCGTTAGTTTCGAGCCACCGGGACAAGCTGCTCACCCGGAGTAGACTGTGGAGTATTCTAGAACGGAGAAGCAAATAATGGAGTCGCTCAAAGCTCAAAGATCCATTAGCCCAGGTGACCTGTAGACAAAACACATCCACTGCCATCCATGCACATGAGTACCTTCGCACACCGCCACTTTCTCACACACACACACGATACACACGTCAATGAGCACGTGCACACGCGCGCACGTGTACACACGCAGACATCCGCGTGCACAGTCCTTTCATGAATAAACAGACACAGTTACACAAATCACTCAAAGTCACTTCTGAAATGCATGACGGACTCGTGTTCCATATTTATGAAGTAATTTCAGTAACGGTCATGCTATGGATTCTTTCTGCTCTGCTCCGGACTTGGTACGAGCGGCTGCCAAAGTAATTGAAGACATGTCACGTATGGCCCGGGACTTAATTGGCCCCTTTAACGGCAAAACGACGTTTGAAGTGCAATTTAGAGTCCATCAAAACCCCCACTGCTCATCAAAACCCAACTGGACAGCCCTGAAATGGTGCCATTGAATTTAAACACACAGCAGTTAAGTGATTGAGTTAACGTCACAGCACAGTTAAGTTTTAGGGGCCACTCGAAGACGATCATGTGCTCTTCAGCGGCCGCCTCTGCCTACTGGGATCGGGCATCCATTTTCTGCCTGGCTGAACCTGAATCTGATCGCTGGTCACAGGCCTCTGAAACTGCAGGTGGAGTATTCCCTGAGTGTGTGGTGGAGAGGGATTGAGGGAGATAGTAGAGAGAGGGAGCCAGAGCGAGCGAGAGAAAGAGAGGTAGGGAGAGTGGGAGAGAGAATGAGAGCGAGAGAAAGAGAGGTATGGGAGATGGGGGGGAGAGAGAGAGTAAAAGGATGGTAGGCGAGAGAGTGGGGAGAGAGCGAGAGCTGAGTAGAAAGAGAGGTATGAGCTCGTTCTCTCGCGCTCGCCCTGCTCTTTCTTGTCTCCTCTTTCTCTCTCTCTCTCGTCTCTCCGCTCTTTCTTTCTCGCTCTTTCGCGCTCTCTTTCGTTCTCTCGCTCTATCTCTCTCTTTCTCTTCTCTCCTCTCGCTCCCGCTCTGTCTGTTCTCTTTTGCCTCTGCGCTCCCGCTCGGTCTGTCTCTCTTTCGCTCTCTCCGCTCTCTCTCTCCCTCGCTCGGTCGCTCGCGCGCTCGCTCTCGCCCCTCGCTCTCTCTCCCTCTCGCTCGCTCCCTCTCGCTTTCGTCGTCTCCCTCTCCGCTCTCTCGCGCTCGTCTCGCGTGTCAGTGGAGAGAGAGAGAGAAAGAGTGAGCGTGTCAGATAGAAAAAGAGGCGAGCAGCACAAGTCTGATACCAAATGAAAAAAACTAAAATCTGAAGGTAGGATTTATATTGAAACCATGATGGGAAGGGAAGATAAAAGATCAGAGGTTTTTTTTGGTAGCTTCAGGTGGGGCATGTGTTACGAGACAGATGGACAACTGAGATGAGTATTCTCTAAATTATGCTTTGAATTATACAGTGTGTCATTTGTGTATTAGTTAAAAAAAAGTAATACAAATTGAATACAATTACAGCCATCTTTGTGTGAGAGTTGCTAGCATTCTGTGTTGCCCCGTTAAGTGGTGCTTTCAGGTGGGGGTGGTCACTTGTGGTTGGCAGTCAAAGAACTCCAGGACTGTTTGTGAAAACACTTCACCATTAAGTATTGCCTTTCCCTCAAGTGCTCAGCTCAGCAGACACTTTCCTCTGTCAGTGGCAGAATTATCCACTGAACAGTCAGAACTCTAACAGACGTGTGCTTTCAGATAAGAATATCCATAGCATGGTAATGCAGATAATGATTTTGATATCTTAATCATTCCTCAAGACCTTTAAAACCAGGCTTTTGTGGTGTCTACATCCTCCATATCCCTCTCATATTAGGGAGAGTCCCTTGTGGCACTGTCCAAACCGTCTCATCTTACTGACGCGGGCTCCATCTCACTATTCTCTGTCTAGCAGTGGCGAGCGAGTTCATAATTTCAGACCAGCCTCAGAACATCACCCTAGGGGGAGGCCAGATCTCTGCTGTCAAGGGATCATTCAAGTTTGGGGAATAATGTCTCCCCTTATCGCTCGATGAAGGCTAAGCACAGCCTTCTTTCAGGCCTTGCCTGTCAGTTGAAAGCCCCGGAGTTGGATGGGTTTATCAATGAAGACCCTCCTCTTTTTACACCCCCCAATCTCCCCCTGCCCGCCCCCCCCGTTATACTGATCATATTGTGTGGAAAAGAGGATCACACGTACAGTATACCTTGGGTCATTTGAAGCTTCCTTTTCTCTCTGTTCAATAGCTACTCTTTCATGTTCTCTTTCTCTCTTTCTCTCTTTCTCTCTTTCTCTCTTTCTCTCTCTTCTCTCTCTATCTTTCTCTCTCTCTCTCTCTCTCTCTCTCTCTCTCTCTCTCTATCTCTCTCTCTCTCTCTCGCCCTTCTTTCCCTCAAGTGAACCTCCGCACTGAAATAATTGATATGTGAATATATGGCTTTTCTTTTGGAGAGAAAGAGCGAGAGAGGAGCGAGAGAACGTACAGAAGTTACAGCTAAATGCACGTTATGTTCTGAAGGTTAAACACGTACACTCCTCCATCTTCATAGTGTAAAACCATCCTTGCCTCAATTTAGGATTACTGTAGCTAATGAATGAGCTGTGTGACCTCGAGGGTGGACTCAGCCGAGGGGGTTTGGACTATCTGTTCCTCTTCTTCCTCTTCCACAGCAGTGTTGAATGTTAGCACTGAGTTTGCCTTAGCCATGAAGTTGATGAAGCCGTGCGACCTCGTCGTGACCTTAGAGAGGTTGGTGCTGAAGGTTACATCACCGTAGGGGGTAAGTAACGTAATACATCACAGGCTCACTCTAAGTACACTCAGTCAGAGGTATTAGATTATCCTTTCTCTATCTATCTCTCTATATCTATCTATCTATATCTCTCCCCTCTCTCTCTGTTTTGCTCTCTCTCCCCTCTCTCTCTCTATCTTTCTGTCTGTCTGTCAGTCAGGTTGTCTGTCTTTGAAGGAGTAGAAAGAAGTTTACACAGTAGCAAAAGTTCATATTCTTAGATGTTGGCAGGGGGCTTCAGGTAAGTGGGTTTGTTTGTTTGTTGTTCAGTGTTTATTACAGATAGTGTTCTTACTTGTGTGTCTCTTAGTCCTTCTGGTTGATACTGATCAAAGACTTGGATGAATCATACAGAAGATGAAGGCCACGGTATGAATACATATTTTTATTTTTTTATAATAAAAAATAAACAACAATTTATTGTACAAATACAGTGTTTGACTGTCTCTAAAGTGCTCTGATGTGAAATGCTTACAACAACATGTAAAATGTATATGTTTATTTACACAGATTATACACAGACTCTATATACAGACAGTGTGTGTATGCGTGTACTGTATATATATATATATATTGACTTACAGTAAATTATGTTACTTGAGTCTGAGTCTGTATATTCTAAACACAATTACTGAAAATGACATACCTGTTCCTAAATCAGAGTAGATCCCTTCGTCTGGAGTGACAACAGTAGAAAACATCCACACACTGGACAAAAAATTAATAAATCCAAAATGAGTTTTTGTATGCCTAGAATAATGTGTTATTGTGTCGGCAGTGTGAGTGTTAACATCAAGGACCTAACCTAATAGCATCCAGCCATCATACATCATGCCTGGATTCGATTAGCGAGGTGATTTATTTATTTGTTTAGCGCTAAGACCCTGCTGTCATTATTTTCTCTTGTAAATAATTCAATAAAAATGTCATCCTCCTCCCCACTCTACATTAGAATGATGTGTAATAAAGATAGTGAAGACACAAAGGAACAACGCAGGGGCACCCTGTACATTCTGTAGTGGGGCTGGTTTGGTAACTACTCTGCCTATCGTCTGCATAAACCTTCATTGGTGTGGAACTACTGTAGAGAAGAGGAACTGCAGACAGAAAACAAGAGCATGAATATAAGATTGTCTTCTTTCCTGATGTCATTTCAGCTCCCTGTGCTACATCGCAGGCCTCGGCTCAACACCACGCTCGAGTTGCAAACCCTGTCCGTCAAATGGGCCTTTTGTCCTGGCCGTGCATGGCTTCCACAATGAGACAGAGACAGTACCAGCCACCAGCCTGTGTCGGTATCCTCTCCGCCCTCATCCCCTCCCTCTGCACAGGGTCACCAGGAGCCTTTTCTAATCCCAGCCAGCCACATGGGGGAGGGATGGGGGCGGTGTGGGGGGAGATATAGGGGAGGAGAGCGTGAAGGGAGGGCGGGGGTGTGCATCTGGTCACAACCAAAAAAAATGCATTGACACTCAGGGGAGCCTTTCTGGGTTAGAAGAGGCTGCTCTACAATAATTGCGGGCAGGTTGGTAGGAGAGAGGGAATATGACAATCTGAGATGGCAAATTGATTTTCACTCTGCATTGAGCACAGGCTTTCATATAAACAAGGAGAGGGGGGAAAATGGGATCAGGAGAATGACGCCAGAGAAGCTGGTCTCCATTTGAGCAGGGCCCCTCCACATCCATCATCCACATCCATCTCTGTCTTTAGGAACGCGCCCAGACAGGAAACAGAAATGGTCCATATCCATTGAAATATGGATGTTTCATCGAACATAACACGTTTCATTTTGGGAGGAAAATTCTATCGGCCCATCCTCATGAATGAATATTATATATTTTTTCTTAAATTGTTACTTCTAAATCCTCGCTGTTGCAGTGGTGAAATGGATCGCATGTTCTTAACGTTGTCGGTGAAGCATGTTTGGCTGTGTGGCGTGGCAAACCTCTGTGTCGGTCTGAAGACCATGGGCGGTCTCTGTGGTGCACACCTCCACAAGTGGACTCTCCAGTGTGCTCCTGCTCTGTCAGACCTTCTCTTACAAGAGGAGCAGCATTGTTTCAGCTGATCAAAGCATCTCGTTTCTTTTGTTTGCTTGACTAATATGACTGTGGGCTTGTTCTTTGTGCGGCTGTCCTGGAGCATTGCTATGAGGAGCTCAAAGACAGCATGCAGACGGAGAGAGTGAAGGACACAGCTGAAGATGTGAGGAGGAGCGAGAGAGAAAGAGGGAGAGAAATGTGTGAGGGGAGAGAAGGAGAAAGAGAGAAATATTGAAGAGGAGAGACAGGGAAGGAGAGCTTGTGTTGTCTGCTGAAGGAGAGGACAAAAGACAGAATTGAACATTTGATGTTGGAAGAGGCTTTCTTATGAGACTTAGTTAATGACTCATCTCTCGCTCACATAATTGGTCTTTCTGATTAAAAAAAAATGTGAGCATAATATCGGCTTAATGTGCAGTGTCGTGAACACTGCTTTTTACAAATGCTTTCCTTTTTAGCTATGATAATAATAGTAATTACCAAGATTATGCTCTAATTGCTAGGGGGGTAAATTACATTTTTCTCTCCCATATCTACAAGTCTCCCAGTTTAGACTTGCCACAAGTTGCATCAGACATTAAAGGAATATTTGAACATACAAATGGGGGTATTAGTCAGGCAGAGCAACAGCAATGTCAGACTTCATCAGATCATTCATAATTATACCCAACCTGGGTAAAACGGTACTTTTAAAATCATTTTCATCATAGTCAAACACAAGTATTCTCAAAGTCTTATGATGTTAATGACACCAAACTGGAGTAATGATATCTTAAAAGGGGAGTTGAAGTCATTGGTTGACAGAGAGTTCATTATTTATAAATGGTTTATAACTGAATTATCTAAATGAATATTCTCTGCACATGTTAATGGAGGGGTTCTATCAAAGTAAGGTCTATACTACCTTCCCTACGTGCACTGAATGGATGGCAGAAGCACTTCATTCTAATTAGAATCAAACGCACTCCTCCAAACTCCTGTCATGCCCCAAAGTGTCTGATATTTATCAGTTTAAACGGATGCTCAACGTGTTGCTGTTGCTCGATTCAAAACGCTTCACAATAAACTGGCGTTCATACCCAAAAGTCAACAACATGCAGGACCCGTCAGAGAGATTGATTTGCATAGACACCAACAGAACCCGATGACATCACACAGTCAGCCTCTCCTCGTCTCCTCAGAGCAGTGACCTTCTCCTCCTCCATCAGGATCATGAGAGGGAACCTATTGTTTTGTTTTATTTAATATCAACAGCTCAGCCATGCCTCCTTTGCAATAAAGGGGCCGGTTGGCCTATTTTATCTCCACGGTGGCCCCTAAGACTGGTGTCAATAGTATTCTCCTCAGCCTGGCTCTGCGTTGTGCGGCTCTCCAGGAGACGCTGTGAGGGGAATAAAGTCGAGCTGCTGCCGCTGCCACAAAGGGCATTGCATTAAAAAGCCATACCACTGCTGGGTGACCTTTAACTGCACGGGGGAGGTCAGCTCAATCCCTGTGGACACCCAGTCAGTCCCACTGAAGGAAACCGCCAGGCTTGGTCAATAGACTCCAAATTCAGGATTCCAGGTGCGCATGCGAGAGAGCTCTCCGGGAGAATGGCATGTTTGAGAGACGGTGGGGTGGTTTTCATTCCATATTCGCCTGCTGCGTTTGAGAGGTTTGGGAACAAGGGTTGCCACGGGGATCTGTGTCATAATGAGAACCAAGGAGAACAGTTTGAGTTGGGAGTGAGCTGATTGGGCTGTGTATTCGTAAACTCCGTCTAGGATGTGCCTTTGCCTGTCCCTTGCCTCACCAGTCTCCCAGTAATCTACCTTGGAGGTGTTGTACCCTGGCTATTCACTGAGAAGGGATGGCCAAGTACTGCAGCAGCTGTCAGCATGCACTCAACCATCCTCTCAGTAAACTGGAGATTGGAAAACAACGTAAGCTCCTGTCCCTCATCTCCCATAGTGAATGACATGTCATATCTATTCAGTGTTTTCTGCCGAGTAATGTACTGTAGCCATACTGTCAGGTGACTGTGTGGAGTGGAGAGCACTTACCACAGCACTCACCTGGGTCATGAAACAGCCAAACCATACAACTGGCGTGGCGACTTCATAAAAGTCAGCCTCTGATTTTCATTACCGAGGTGGGTGCCTTGTTAGTCTACCTTTTGATTGCGTCACCATGACAACACGTGTGCCATACGCAACAGCGCTCTGTCATGTGTAACTGTTGATAACACAATGAGAAAAACATTCCATCTAAGCTGGTGTACATGGTTCAGCACAGGGCGTTACCTCAGAAAAATCTCCAAAAATCCTTTCATTCTCCACATCTGGTGCGACAACAAACCTATCCTTCCTCACAGGACGGGACGATTGACGTTGATATCGTTGTTAGAGTGCTCATTTCAAAATCAACCCAGTGCCTGTTTGTGATTAAGGTGAAACACTTCCGACTAACAGGTGTCAGTGCTATCTATCTCGCTTCATTATGCCCTGGTGATGTTCAGCAGTGGGTGGAAATGTCTTTTTAGGTCCTACAAATGACAAGAGAAAGGAAATGCACTTAATCTTGGATCAATTAAACATTTAAGCGTGCATGTAAGTGAATGAGTCATAGTGTTTGATGAATAGATATGCTTAGATCTCAATTGAAATGAAAGAGAGAAATCCTCTAACAGGCCTTGAAATAGTTTAATCCCGGCCCTTGAGTGTTTTTGAAACGTCAGACGTGACAGGTTTTAATGTCGTTTCATGGATGTGAGCACACTGTCCCACATACACATCTGCAGTGGATCCGTCTCAGTCTTGGCGAGCGTGTAGCTTGTCCGGCGTCATCTTCGTCATCTCCTCATGATCATCATCTCCATCTCGACCGTCACCGTCACCGTCAGCGCCATGATTATCATCGTCATCAAAGTCATTCTTGCGACCCTTTAGGGCAGTGCCGGTCCTAGCACATGTGGTGCCCTAAGCCAGGTTTACCCCACCCCCCCATCCCCCACCCCCCCACCCCCCAGGGCGTCCACCACAACACGGAGGTGCCGTGGTTGGCGCCCTCTGCTGGTATTGCGTTTGAAACTCAAAGGCAGTGGGACGGTTCATTTAAATGGCTGCACTCGGGAAGTTGCCGCCCCCCCCTCTTCAAAACGCCCTAGGCGGCTGCATACGTCGCCTATAGCAAGTACCGGCAGTGCTTTAGGGTGAACCACACGTGACCTACCGGATGTGTTCCCGTGAACCAGCATGCTTCATCACACGATCACCCTGACGGACGGGTCGTCAGTGATGGTCGAGGTCACTTCCTGTCTCTGGGAATCTTCAAAGCTCAACGCTCTATGGATGCAACCCGAACCCTGCCTTGCCTATATTAATATATAGATGATTCAGTATTCACCGCGAGCTATGCCCAAAGTGATTTTCTCTTCTCTTAAAGCAGCGTGTGTTCCTTTCTCCCTTAATTAAGATTCCTCACTGCGGCTGTTGACCTGTTCCTCCACACAGAGAAGGCTCTCGCAGAGAATCAAAGCAGAGTTCCCACCCTCCGTTTTAATTACACTTTCTCCTCTCAGCTGTTGGACAACACAGCCAGTAACAGGGCTCAAGTGAGGCAGAGAGAACGGCTCTTTGTACTTCATCTATTCTGCATGACTCCAGTCACATGTACACATGTACATCGTGCACATGCTGTCTGTGTGCCGTGCACATGCTGTCTGTGTGAGCACGTGTCCACCTGTGTCTGTCTGAGTTATTGTGACTGTGTGAGTGGGTTAGGAGGAGAGCACAAGGGAGGGAGAGAAAAAGAGAGAGAGGGACAGACAGAGAACGCGAAAGAGAGAGAGAGAGAGAGAGAGAGAGGGAGAAAGAGAGTGAAACAGACGGGAGGAGAGAAAGAGAGCGATGGACAAAAGAGAAAGAGAGAGAAGGCGCGAGGGGGCCAGTCTGTAGAGGAGAGGCAGGAGAGCTCCTGGTGAACAGCAGCAGCAGCCAGGGAGAACATCTGGGCCTCATCAGACAGGGCCGACAGGGGGCCTGGAACAAAAAGCCAGATGGCGGATAGGTCTCCACACAATGGGGAAAGCCCAATCTAACCCACTCAACACACACGCACCCACGCCCACAACACACATGCACACACCACACACAAACACACACAAACACATATCTACACGCACACTGTGGTCCTGCTGTACGGGTTTCATGGGGAAATGATTTGTAGGACAACATCAACTTTTGTGTTTTTGTTATAAAGAAGGAATGGTTATATATGGTTATATATTGTGTGCCCGATGCCTAGACTCTGAGCCTGAATGCGATAATAGCAGTAGCGATAGCATTATTGATATAATGGAAAGACCTCTTAATCAAGCAATTGAAGCCATTTAAATGGTCGTCGGGTCTGAATTGGGTAGTCAGAGCAATATTGCCTAGAGCACTATGAAGGGACTCACTTCTATTCAACTGCTAGTATCTTCATCTGTCAAATGTCACAGTCCTCTCCCTCAATTACTATTACTGGACTAAACCGAATTGGTTTGAGTGGTTAATCTGTGAGCAGTCCTGCAGGCAGAGAGGCTACGCTGAGAGAGAGAAACTGAGAGAGAGAGAGAGAGAGAGAGAGAGGGGAAGGGTGAGAAGAGAGAGAGAGAGAGAGAGAGAGAGAGAGAGAGAGAGAGAAAGGGAGAATGGGAGAAAGAGAGGGGGAAAGGAAAAGGGAGACTCTGAGAGAGGCTGAAAAGCATTATCAGCCTTCTGCCTCCCTTCCTTCCCTCGCTCCAGACAGCAGCTCTGTTGCATTCCAGACTGGAGCAACAGCAATTAACAGTTCTATTGCATCCCCATCTCCCCTTATATAAACACCTCTCCCTCCCCTCCATCTCTCTCTCTCTCTCTCTCTCTCTCTCACACACACTGTCTCTATCTCTCTTCCCCTTTGTCTCTAACTCTCTCTCTCTCTTTCTCTCCCTCTCTTACGTCCCCACCGTTTCAGTCCCCGCCCCCCCCCCTCCCTCGCCGCCCCCTCCTTTCCCCCGCCCTAAAGAATGAAGCAGTGATTGATGACAGGTCAGGCTGAGACGGCCCTTCGCAATTCTCAATTCTTCCACGGGGAAATTGCTCATTTCTTCAGAAGTCCATTTCCATTTTTGCAACAAGACAGCGTGCTAAGTTTATATATTACTCTAGGTGCCCAGGCGCTGAATTGTGATGAATTGTGCCACACATTGGACAGGGGGAAAAAATATATATTAATTTGGGACACTTTATTTTGCCTTGCTTTTTTTTCTCTTCACGCCTTGTCAGGGGGTGCCTAGTTACAGAGAAATGTAAATTTAAGCAGGCGTGACATTTTTATTCAGATAAACGTTGTACAGCTTTTCCCGCCGTTCCAACATAGCCTGTCACTTTGACATTGAGGTTTGTGTGTGTGTGTGTATGTGTGTGTGTGTGTGTGGCGGACTGGCGGGGGTCGTTTCCTTTTTAAAATACAAAGCTAGTATCCTATTCTCGGCGGCACAAGGCTTCAAAGAGGTTATTTGTCATCATACAGATTTATGCTGTCATTCAGGGACATTTACATCACTTGAAGCTGTTTGGGTGTTCCAGTTCTGGTCGGGGGGGGGGCGAGAGGAGGGGGGGTGCTCTCCCTAGAGAATAGGCCTTCAGCTTTATTCACCTTCAGAAGCCCAGAGTGAGACAGTCCTGATTGTCCCTGCTTTAAATTCCACGTCATGTGGTATAATACAAACAGACAATAATCTCACATTGTGGGTGAGCTTGTCAGAATACTAAAGCTGAAGTAAAAAAAACAGAACATTTTAGACCTGCATAAAAAAAAAGAAATCTCTCGCCGACCAATGGGAATGCGGTGGGAAGCTCATGTCAAGTCAAGCCACATCTTTAAGATGGGATGACTGATAGACTGTGTGCCGTATGTGTAGGGCTGGATATTAAAAGTAGGTCGTCATCTGTCCCATGATGCACTGGGGGTGGCCTATTGATTCCCGACGCTCATGTCAGTAGGGATCTTGTCACGTCCCAGCACATGTCTGGAGTGCATGTTCACCACAGCAGCTCTCATTACATCCAGTAAACCCGCTGCACACTCAGACCACTAAAAGGCACCAACATGAATATGTAAAAGCAATAAATGCACTAGAATGTTTTCCCAATGTGATTGAGCAGTCATTATGGAGTAGTTCCTCTCTTGTCCTGCAAATTGGCAATTTCTAACCGGTAGAGGGACATTGCACCGGGGGCTGGGGGAGTCAGAGAGAGAGGAGGAGAGAGGGAGAGAGAGCGTGCTTAAACATCATTTACAGTAAATGACTCTCTTAGTGAACAGACCACCACTGGAGGACACAGAGACGCCACGCAGCAATTACTTCAGAGCAGGTGAGGGTGTGGGGCGTGGGGGGGGTAATTACTGGAACCGGATACCCAGGTCTGTGTGGATAGTCTCCCATACATGGTGCTGAACCACAAAAGCCACCACAACCTTGGCCCTTTGGCGAGTGTGAGAATATCGATACTTGCATTACTGTACTGTGTGTTGAAAGTGGAGTGTCAGGGATACGGTTGGGTTGATCTTGTTCTATTCACAAACCTGTGGATGTTGCAATGGACCATTGGGTTGGGGCTGGAATAGGCAAGGACGCAAACATTTGCGGGATGTAATTACAATTTACGGATCAGAGGACAGTTGGATCCAAAGAAATGTACGTCTTCAGTAACCCTGGTAGCAGAATATAAGAATGTTTTTTTCATGCTAATTGGTTCTGACATTATTCTTGAAAAGTGAATATATTTGAAGGTTGGGAATCAGTATCTTCATAATCACCATGGCATTCCTCAACATTTGTTTTGAAATGCCTTATGTGCGTTCATAAATATTCTTATTACTGTAAATTGCATTTTCAAAATCACTCAGAAATTCACGTTGTTAGGGTAACTCAAATACAGGACATTTTAGTCTTCTCTCGCCCCTCTCTCCTATCCTGATGTGTCTCTCCTCTTTCTCTCTCTTTTTCACACACACATGCAAACACACACGCACGTATGCACACACAAACAAACATACAAATACACACACACACACACACAGCCACAATCACACCATATGCACCCCAAAGACCCCGAGACACACGCAAAGGCACGCGCACGCACAACACTTTCGGGACAGAAATCTGACAGAGTGCCTTTGCCCTGCCCCCTTGAGTGTCCTTTCGCCAGCCTCTGTCAGGACATCTTACCACTGGCTGATCTGAGAAGGCCACGCTGCTCTGTCACCTAAAGAAATAAAAGTCACACTTGATTTACCTGACGACGGTGCTTTGGTTGGACTCTCCTTGACCGCACACTGTATACCTCGGCAGTCTGGTGCAGTGTTGCAATTGTCCCCTCCTCTCTCTCTCTCTCTCTCTCTCTCTCTCTCTCTCTCTCTCTCTCTCTCTCTCTCTCTCTCTCTCTTTCTTTCTCTCCCTCTTTCCTTTATTCAGAGGGTGTTGTATTTTGGCAGCCGCTCAGCTCAATGGTGCTCAATCTTATTAGAGGGTGTTGTGACTCTGAGGGTTCACCCTGACACCTCGCCCCCTCAGCCAGCATGCTCTCGTTCACACACCACGTGCACACACACACACACGCACACACACACACGCACACCCACGGACACACTGAAGCGCACGCACACACACACACACCCAGAGACACAACACAAAGACATGCATGAATGAGTACACGCACACTCGCACACACACACACACAGGCCCGCAGTCGGAGGCGCACACACCAACACACTCCACATCAAGACCCTGTGGGCGTACTGTACATACACAGACAGCATGGAAAGCCAACTCGAGCCTTCACCAAACACAGAGCCTCAGGTTGACCTTCCCTCAAGGTCGCATGCACCGGTTGACTTCCTCCACATAAAGGAATCATTGATGATATGCAACACGCGTCTCCGTGATCGCGCACAGCAGTCCAATTCACAACGTTCAAGGCACCACACAACCACAGGTCTTACAGCGTGGACGTCTTCGAGCCATGAACCCCGTGACCTTGATGTAATAGTCTGCGGCCTGGGCATTCTAATACCTTAAGCTTCACCTTTGTTAAATTCCCAGTGTGATTCCGCGGGTTTAGACGCCATTTCGGAGTCTCGGTTGTGTTCCTGCACGTAAACGAGCTGCGCGTTCTTCTCGCTTTGTTTGAGTCCCAAACCTTCCCGCAGATCAGACTCACTGTAACAGCAACTATACGGAGGGGATCAAACGGAATCAGCCAGCCACACAAATGAAAAAGCAGGAAGAAAGAGGATATAAGCGATGGGATGATTGTGAGTGAGACTCGCTAATACTCCCAGTGTGTCCGCTAAGACCTGACTATCACGGCAGCCCCAATCTCGCCCCCCCCCCTCCTCTCGTCACACCACCCCGGCGTCTCCCTAAGCCATCTCCCCATCACTCAGGGTCCCCCCCCTCCCCAAACTTTATGTCCCGCTATAATTGTGTTTTATCGATTCCACTCCTCCCTGGCATCTTGATATCTCCGTAAACGGGTTGCAAAGATACAGTGTGTTTACCTGTATAAATATTTCAATGAAATGCGCTCGATGTGGGTATTCGTTTCTCCCAGGCTTCCTGTGTGATGTTGATCCATGAATGTGGGGGTTATTGATGTAGCAGGCTGAGGCTGAGGGAGGGGTCTCTGCTGGCTACTGGAAATGGCTGGCTTTAGTTGTAATCAAGGAAACAAAAAGCAGCAGATTGAGGGAATAGGAAACTTAATTTGTGATATCGAATTCTGCATCATTGATCTTGGTCAACTGACGTTATGACAAGCAGGGTGTGATGACTTTGGTGCAAAATTCTATTTTCTCCAGATATTGAGTGGATTAATTGAATTGCAGAAGGTGAGCATACTTTTTCTACAGCAGATCTACAGCAAACATATCAAAACTTTTCCACGCGTATTGATAGTTTACATAAACAAAAAGCCCTAACAGTGAAATGGAAAAGAAACTCAAACTCTATCTTTCAAGTTTCACTTTGAAAAGAGAAGAGTCAGAGAAATGAGGACCACAAGACAGAGTTTGAGGTTTGTCCATCAAACCTTCAAATGGCCGGCTAAGAGAGCGGCCCTGCGCTTGCCCACAGCTTCTTCTCTCTGGATATGAATTCCAAAACCCCCGTCTCATCTCAGCTGCCTCTTTATGGCTCTTTACCTTCAAGTTTCCACAGTCTTTCATGGCTGTGGGGGAGAGATGATGAGCTGCTGTCTATAACTGGGACCCCAAAGTCACAGGCCAGGGCTTTGAAGGAGAACAGGCGATCCGGAAGCCTCCATAGGGGCTCCAGAGTGCTTTTGAACAAACATCTGCCCATTGACACACATACACAGACACACACGCACACGTTTCTGCTCCCTCTGTACATCTTAAGGGTGTCCTCAAAGTGCCCTCTACCTCACTGGAGCCACACAGAGCATTAAGGGAGCATTAAGAGGCAGGTGTGTGTGCGTGAGTGTGTGTGTAAGTGTGTGCGCTCGTGGATGTGTGTGTTTTGTGCGTGCGCGTGCGCGTGTGCGTGCACGTGCGTGTGCGTGTGCACGCATCAGAGCAGGTTGGAGTGGTGCCGTGTTTGTGTTCATCTGTGTGTGCATGTCTGTGTGTGTTTGAGTGTGTGTGTGTAGGTCTCCTCCTGTGTGTATGTCAGTGTGTGTGTGTGTGTTGGACCCTTCCTGTGTCCAGGTTAATGGCAAAACAATGTGGATGGTCTTCAGTGACACATGGATCATAAATAATAGATAGATGTCCCAGTTCTCAGTCTAACTGACTGTCCACTCAGCAGCTCCACAGGGTTTGGCCCACTAACTCCCTCAACCACAAACACATTGCTTTAACTGGCCATCAACAGGAAGTAAGCTGACCTCGTCAGACACACACGCAGACACACATTTTAGTGGGAGCGTCGCCCTTCCTTTTTTGGTGGATAACCCAAACATGGGACCGGCTATTGAGGTTGATTAGGTGGAGGGTGACAGAGAGAGAGAGAGAGAGAGAGAGAGAAAGAGAGAGACAGAGAGAGAGAGAGAGAGAGAGAGAGAGAGAGAGAGAGAGAGAGAGACAGAGACAGAGACAGAGACAGAGACAGAGACAGAGACAGAGACAGAGACAGAGACAGAGACAGAGACAGAGACAGAGACAGAGACAGAGACAGAGACAGAGACAGAGACAGAGACAGAGACAGAGACAGAGACAGAGACAGAGACAGAGACAGAGACAGAGACAGAGACAGAGACAGAGACAGAGACAGAGACAGAGACAGAGACAGAGACAGAGAGATGCTACTGGGGTGCTACTGGTTGATATCTGGCAGTGAACGATGGGGGAAAATGAGGTGGCAGCATAACCCACGACCAGGGAATGGAAGACTGAAGTGCCAGTCTCATTGGCATACATGGAATCCGATGGAGATTGCATGTCCGTATTCTGTCCTCAATCCCTTCGTTGGCACATTGTTTCCCAAAAAAGAGTTTGAGTGACAGCCTGTTATAAGTACAGTATATTATACAACAATATTTAGGTCTCTCAAAGTAGACACTAGCAGTATGCAGAACTTGGCGTTGCTATAGTTTCCCTGAACAATGTTTGGCCCAATGTTGTTATTGGGTATGCTAACAGAACGTGTCTCGGAAGAGCTCTGAGAGTATTAATGGCCATGCTGTCATGCTTTAAAGAGGATCTAAACCAGGAAGAGATGGATAAAAATGACAGCGTACACCACATTGTCATTTCTATTCATCTCATCTTGGATCAAACACAGGGAGATGAATAAAACAGAGCGATGCAAGCGGGTTCCTCCGACATGATCAACACAGAGACCAAGCGTCATTCATCATCCAAGACAAGATTGAGGAGGAGATTTATACCCGGGGGTGTACTCTCTAAGTGTGTACCACTTGTGTGTGTGTGTGTGTGTGTGTGTGTGTGTGTGTGTGTGTGTGTGTGTGAGTGTGTGAGTGTGTGTGTGTGTGAGTGCCTCCTCTTATTTACATGAGGTGATGTAGTGTTGCGTCCTTCATAGGCAGCCTTGGAGTGAGAGACGTCTCCCATATCCATCAGGTCGTCTTCCTCAGTCCAACTCACTGATGTCTCCATGCAGGATTGACAGGCTGAAAGGGCTGCACACAGTCAGGTAACAAGGTGCACATTCTGAACACTCGGTAAGCAGCGACAAAAGGTGTTTTCAACCATGGGGGCTACGGGTCTGACAAACTCATGTTATTCCTCAAACAGTCCCACTTTACGGCCATGGAACAGTGTTTTATTGCCGTGGGTACATATTGCTTGGTCCAGTTGAAGATAATCTATATCTCACTACAGGATGTAGTGGTCTGTATAATTGGAATCGATTATTCATCCCTAACATCTCAGACATTATTCAGCTTGTCCAGAGCCTCCCTGTGGCCAAACACTATCCTTTATTTCAGGCAGTAGAAATGTATGAGAATGAGGAATGGTAGGCAAGAGGAAACTGGACAGATAGATAGATGGAGAAAGAGAGAGAGAGAGAGAGAGAGAGAGAGAGAGAGAGAGAGAGAGAGAAAGAAAGAAAGAAGGAATGCATATGAGAAGGCAAGATTGAAGTGCAACTAAAAAGGACAGAGGGAAAGAGAGGGGGATGGAGGATGAGAGAGGGAAAGAGAGAGGGATGGAGGATGATAGAGGGAAAGAGAGGGGGGTGGAGAAGGACAGAGAAAGCAGCTGAAAGTGAAATGTCTGCAACCTGTTAGGCAGGACTTCATAAAGAGAGGGTCCCTATGGAGGTGGAGATTGAGAGATGCATGGGTAGATATCACTTTCCTCCACCATGGCCATCTATTAAACTGTCAGGCTCACGCTCATGACTTATTCATCAGGCAATCATTTAACTAAGTGCAGCAATTATTTAAATCTTTAATGCGACAGTAATCAATATTGACCCCATTCTCCAGGTACACTGTTTTCTCTGTGTTAAAAACCATTTGAGCTATTGAGCAAAAAAGTAAAATTGCTGTGAAAAGTCCATTGAGACATTTTCATTCATATCTGGGCCAATTCTGAAACAGTAAATTGGTCTATTCAAAGGTGAGTTGAAGAGCGATTCAATAAAATATGGTTATGAAATAGATTATACAGAACACTGCCTACTGTACAGTACAATTAGATATCCTGTGAAAATGTATTACCAAAAAAGGACTCCATCTATCCATCCATCTGTCCGTCCATCTGTCTGACCATCCATCCTTCCACCTACCATCCATCCATCAATTAATCCATCCATCCATCCATCCATCCATCCATCCATCCATCTATCTATCTATCTATCTATCTATCTATCTATCTATTAAAGCAATTCAGTGTGTGTTGGCTCCACCCCCCTCCACCACCGCCTCCTCTCCGTCCTGCGTGTCATGTGTCAGTGTCATGGCTGAGCTTAGAGGACTTTAATCTTATCAGGCATGTGTAAGACGCGGCGAGGTGTTCTATTCCTGACGCGTCGCTTACTGTGGTAGATAATCCCACCTCAATGAGGAGGCTGAATGAGAGCAGTGAATTACCGCCAGGCGTTGTCATCCTGCACTTGTTGATGCTGTGGATTTATCACTCTGGATTTGTCCTCTGCGCCTTCGTGCCCGTGGAGTCTGAGTCTGTGTGCGGGGCGGGGTGGGGCCTCCACCCAGCGCCCCCCCGCTAATAACTCTGCTGCCTGTCAGTCTCAACTCAAACATAATAGGTATTTATATTTATAACACGAAAATAATCTGCACGTTGCCGTAACAACTTGCCTTGGCAGTTCTAATTAAAAACACTGAAACGCTACCCGGTTCATCTTAGTATATTTGTCTTTATTGTCAAGTTTTGAAAAAAGTGTCATGTAGAAAATGTTAACATTGGCAATGTGTCAAGTTGTTACGTATTAGCTTTGCATGTTTTGATCTGAGTCTATAGAAAACAAATGTTGTTTACTGGTCTGGTGAGGCAATGGAGAACAAGGAAGACAGCATGCCAAGTGAGACTGGAGCTGCTGAAAACTTCACCCTCTTTACTGTATCAGCCGTGTGACTTTAAACTGCTGTTTTCGAGTTCAAGTCCGCGCGCGTGCGTGTATGTGTGCATGTGCGCCTCTGTGTGCGCTCCCGTGTGTGTGCGTGCATGCGTGTGCACGTGCGTGTGCATCTGTGTGGGTGTGTGTGCGGTAATGATCGTCTCTCTCGTGGATCGGCATGTAAACACTGGAGTTGAGTGAACTCTGGCAACAGCCATTCCCATTTGGCTCAATTAGGACTGAAACTGAGACCATCAATGGCGCTGGCCTTCTAACCGGCGCTTGTTGGCCGAGGCGACACACTCACTACTACAAAACGGGAATAATCAAAGTCCATAATTAGTTGGCGTGAGTGGGTGCGGTGGTGTGTTTTCATTTGGCCGTGCTCAAGCTGTGGCAGCGTGTTCAGATCCAGGCGCACCCCCTCCAGTAAGAGACTAAACACGGAGCACAAATGGTTGCGCACACATACGGCATTACGAGGCCTGTGAAGGAGCTCTCAGCTCAGCGCCGGAACAAAGTGAATGCCATGGGAGATGTTGGGGACATGATGAAAAAGAGGAATGATTTTTTGATGAGGATCATGCAGGGTGGAGACATATGTGAAGCACTGAAAGAGGAAAGAGGAAAGAGAGAGACTGAGGGAGAGAGAGAGAGAGAGAGAGAGAGAGAGAGAGAGAGAACAAGAGAGATCTAGAGAAAGACAGAGAGGGAGGGAGATGGAAAAGGAAAGAGGAGAAAGAGGAGAAACGGGGGAAGTTCACCCCCAGCTTTTTCTCGATGGCTGGTGCCAGTGTTGAAGCAGGGGGAACAGTAGATGGAGGCGCTGGAGGAGTGCCTCTCTCCAGGCTTCTCTCTCAGGCTTCACTGGCGATCTGGATGGGGATGTGGATGGGGATCTGGATGGGGATGTGGATGGGGATGTGGATGGGGATGTGGATGGGGATCTGGAGGGGATGTGGATCTGGATGGGGATGTGGATGGGGATCTGGATGGGGATGTGGATGTGAGGGCTACTGGCAGCCCTGTTGAAAGAGCCAGCAGATGTGATGGGGGACAGCGACCCAGGTCCCCCTTCTGCGGGAGGCCACACCCCGTCCCCTCCACCCCGTCCCCTCCGCCTCTCTCAGCACACTCTCGACATTTCACTGCACTCCAACGTCTATGCCCTCAGTATCCATGCGCACCAAATCTATACCCTCGGTATCTATTTCAATCATGTATTTATATAGGTTATCTATCGCAGTGCGGTATGTGCGTTTGGTGAACACTTGTGCCAATCAAAATGCCACGCTTCGGAGAGAGTGACTGCTAAACGGAGTGGGGTGTTTGCAGGACCTGGATGAAGAGCGGTGCGGTGGGGCGGTGGGGTGGTGGTCTAGGTGGAAGACAGGTGGTGCTGGCCTCCAGCCTCAGGTCAGCGTCCTGCTGGGGCCCTCACAGAGGGTGGCCGGGCCTAATGAGGGAGAAGCTTGTGAATCTAGAGATGGCTGCCAAAGGGACGGGGGAGGGGGGACGGGGGACGGGGGAGGGGGAGTAGATGCCTGGGAGTGGAGAGAGGGGCAATGGTAGAGGAGAGAGTTGGACCCAGATCACAAAGCTAGATTGGCAGTTGAACCTCCCCCCACACCCCTCCTTCACCTCCCCCACCCTCACAGACACCCCAACTTCCTCTCCCCCCCACCTATGGGTGTTTTTGATGCAGGGATATTGAAATGCTGTCTGTAATGAAAGTGGAGCAGGCTTGCATCACAAGCGTGGCAGTGTGGGGATAATGGAGAGGCCGGATGCGGACCAGCGCGCCGCACTGCGCCGAGCCACATGAATAGAAATGGACTCGGCCTTAGCTGCGCAATCACGAAGCTTTGCCTCCTGCAGAGAGTACAACTCGCATTGGGCCATGGCCTAGAAGACGGAAATGCATTATCCATATTCAGAATCATAGCGCTGCTGGTATAGCTGGGCTCAAGCAAGCTTGTGACGCCACAGACACTCTTTGTGTTTGAAACACGAACACCGCCGGAATACTATACTGAGGTGAGAAAAATAGTTGATGTTTAAGTGTCTATGGTGTCATGAAGAGGAATATTCTGGAAGTATAAACAACTAGACAGCAATCCCACAGTACTGAGATGAGAAACGACCTGAAGCATCCCAGTGTCTGCAGTGTCTGACTGGAAGGCTGGACAGAGATGCTATGTCCCCCATGTACGGTTCCTCTGACTCTCGCGGATGAATAATTAAGCACGTTCACCTTGTTTATCTTTCAATACAATATTTACTTGTTGTCAGATGCATTTGGGCCCTCTTCATCACTAGTATCCTCAAAACACAGGTTCTTTTCTCACCGGTATACAACTTGGGTGTTAATCTTTGATGAAAGGAGCCAAAGTGGAGAGGCAGTGCTTTCTCTCCCCATACCTGTGCCACTGTTGTTTTTGTCAGTCCATGGATGATTGTTCCTGGCTTTGCGTGACATCAAACCTCTCCAGAGAGAACCTCTTTCCAGAGTTAGTTACCCCCTCAGGGTGTTTTGGCGAGGGTGGGATTGAATTAAGGTCATTCGCCATGATCCAAATAACTGTAAGGACAATATTTGAATGTATTCCCACAGAGTACATAACCACTGTAGTCAGATTGTTTGGGGGTTTTGTTATGTATCAAAACCTCCAGTTGCTCCAGTCCCCATCCCTCATCGTTCTCTCCTCTCCATCCGTGCACGTAGAGGGGGAGGGGGCCGCGCAAGGAGGAAGCTCGGGGAAGGAGGGCCGGGATGTCGCCGCACCTTGTCTCCAGCGCAGACCTTCCACACCATGAGAGAGCTGCAGCAGGGGGGAGCGTATGGCTGTCATGTCTTCTGGTCCTTCAGCGCCTCAGCTCAACCTGTTCCGGCGCTACGGAGCCCTGTAAACAGGGCCTGGCCCCTCCCTCGAGGCCCTCCCTGTCTCACAGACAACCCGGTCGCACGCCGCCATGCCATGTGACAGTTTGCCTCAGCTCACACTCCAGTGGAATTTACAGTACGTGAAGTTATTGTGCTGTAATGGGTTTGGTTGGGTGATTCATGTAGACTGCAGTGTTTTATCTTGTTTACCCCGCGAAAGTGCTGTTCTAAAAAACGGGCCCGACTTGTCTACTATGGCCACTGTCGTTATGAACGCACAGTAATGTGGAAGATTGTGCAGTATCTGTGTGCCCAGTCACTTTGAAGTCTTAATGTCAGTCAGTGGTCAGGTTTAAAATGTTTATTTGTTCACAGACGGTGTAAAGATGCATCCCATGCGCTTCCAGTCTGAAAGCTGAAATGCGAGTACTGAAAATGTGTACACTCTTTCTGTCTACATATTCCTTCATCAATTATTTTTTTGGGGGAAAAGGAGAAGACACCTTTCAAACCCCCTGCATCACCAGGGACCGAACGGCAGGTTTGACGGACAGCCCAGGTCGCGGCCCCATTTCTCCGGGTGCGTGGCGAATGTGCACAGCTCATTTAACGGAAGCGAATATTGACAGTATCATTTGCATGTCTGTCTGGATGCAGGCGAGCCCTGATGGGAATTACAGAGTGTGATAGCTCCCTGGAACGCCGGTGGGTTGGTTTAACACGGAACACATGATCCCCCTACAGGCTGTGGGTGGGTGACAGCGATGCCCAAGCTTAGATCCGTCACTTGTCATTATGACGCACCAGTAGAACTAAGCCCAGACTCTCTGTTTGGCAGCCCTGGACGCTGGCGTGTCGCTCGTCTTGGCTTTTGTCTATTTCAGAATCTTGGGCATGTTCGCTTCTCTCCGTGTTCTCAGAAGATCACAGTCCGAGGGGCTTTCCTGGCGTCCAATCATTGGGCCTGAAAACATAGATACATCGTGCGATGGTGCAGTATGGTCTTTCCAGATGCTGGTGGTGTTCCATCGGAACAGTAGACAATGATAAGGAGGCTTCTGAGTGGGCAGCAGGTGGGAGTAGCTGTTGGGTTGAAAAGGTTGCAGACATCAAGGAAGGCGAGAGGAGCAGCGTTAGGTCAGAGACCTTTTAGGTCAAAGACCAGGGAGGGAAGTGGAAGAAGGGAAAGCTTCAGGTTTCATTCCTCCTTTGTGTATTTGTTTTGCTGCAGTAAAGAGAGCCATGGACCAGCCAGCCCTTTAATGGTTAATCAATACTGGCCAAAGCCAGTCGGTTCAGATATTTCTTTTGAAGACCCGAACTAACATCCATCTGAAAAAACATGACATGAAGCGAAAGACGCCTGAGCCAACAGCTCGGCTGCTTATTAAGAGAGACTCCAGGCACAAACGTGGAGTGTTTGAAGACGAAAGCTCCTATCACACGATGGGGAAAAGGAGCTTTTGCTATCTGCTCTCTGATAGCTTGGTCTATGTTTTCATGTTTTTATGTTTTTGTCTCACTATGTTAGTTATGCTTATCTAGCTGTACTCACCATGAGTGTCAGATACTTGTATGTAACAGGTTGTAACCATTGGAAGTGAAACCTTTCTGAGACCTGCATACAGACTGTTATGTTAGTGTTACTAAACATGGACTCGTTTGGAGAATTCATAAGTCGTGACCCAGTAGAGCCAGAATGTTCTAAAGTGACGAGTGGTCTTTTGAAACTTTATCAGTGATCTCCTACTAGGCTTTTCATGGGTTTATTTCATCCTGAACCAATACTCACATGCTGTTTATGATCTGTTTGAGAGCTGCCAAGACACATAAGCAGATTCATTACAAGGAGGAGGTTTTGTGTTCTTGTTGGAGACGTGTCAGGCCATGGTTCTTTTTGTTTGTGTGAAAGATAGGGAGAGAGAGGGAGAGAGAGAGAGAGAGAGAGAGAGAGAGAGAGAGAGAGAGAGAGAGAGAGAGAGAGAGAGAGAGAAGAGAGAGAGAGAGAGAGACGAGAGAGAGAAAGAGAGCAAAAGAAAGAAAGAAAGAGAACAAGGGAAAAAGAAAATCAGAGAAAAAGAGAGAGAGAGAGAGACGAGAGGAATAGACAGAGAAAGAGAGAGTCAAAAGCTGGTGTGTATCCAGGTCTGTCCTGTATGTGATCTAACTCTACAGCACATCCCCCTCTCTGGCAGGATCCACACAACATCTTCACGCACAACACCTCATTATATCACAACCATGCAGCAACAATATGAATCACACAGCTCACAGAGCTACGGCTCACACATGGGGTAAGGGCAGGCATATCTTTAAGAGGTCTGTATAAAAGACTCATTTAACTAAAGACTTCTAATGCCCATTTATTCCAGCAAATGAGAAATGGGCTGAGGATTAGGCGTCTCTGTTTTGAGCCTTTGAATCTTTTCCTTTTTTTCCCCTCGTGCGGAGATCTCAAATGGACAGCCAGGGATTTGGTGCATGTGCGTTGTCCTCATTTCAAACAAGGAAACAATAGCCTCGACGACACAAAGGAGTGTGCTGAAATTGCCAATGCAAAGCATATTAAACAAGGCTGCATTCTGTTTGTGCACACATGTACATACGGTAGGAACACACACACGCACAAACCCACGTACACACACACACACACGTATTTGAATATAAAATACAATGTATTCATTTTTCAACTTGCAGTAGGAAAACCCAGACAACACGCAAACTCTCTACATGTATTCATGACTCTCCATGTGATAGCCAGTCCACAAAAGCCAATCGCGCTAACGAAGCCTCGCTCCATCATTTAGGATGAAGACGCCGCGTCATCACGGTCTGCATGAGCAACAGTCCACTATTTGACCCCTCAGCACATCTGTCTACCGAAAAAGTAACAAATAAAAAAACATCAAAGGACAACCTCTTAAAATCCCGCCTGTCCCTCGCCTGTCCCTCGCCTGTCCCTCGCCTGTCCCTCGCCTGTCCCTCGCCTGTCCCTCGCCTGCCCCTCCTACAGATAACAAAGCTGCATGCTGCCATCTTGTGAGAGCTGGAATTCCTGACCTCCACACTGAGCTCGGTATGAAAGACTGCATGGGAGCCATAGTCCATTAGAGTCCATCCTAATGCAACATCAAATAATGCAAATCATGCATTATGATTTTTCCCTTTGGCACTTATTTTTGGTTTTTTTCACAATGTATGATTCATGTTTGACTACTTGCAATGTTGGGGATATCTCGTTGTTATGATCAGTGACCTATGCACTTTTTGTAAAGCTCTCTCTTGGAAGTCGCTTTGGATAAAAGCGTCTGCTAAATGAATAAATGTAATGTAAATGTAAATCAAATGGGAGGACTTCTCTAGAATTCACCTTCGTCGCACCATATTGCTAATGGGTCATTTCAATCGGCGGCTCTACGGACGATGCAAAAAGACACAGGGTCTGAGGTACGTTCACTTTTTCAGTCGCAAGCCTCACAGAACCTACAGTACAAAAGGCACGTGGAGTGGCGGAGAGCCTCACTATGATGATTGTACACTCCTATTAGTATGAGGGAGGATGTTGTGGGTTAATTGTAGGCTTGCAAATGAATGGAGCGCAGCAATGAAGCACTCTGGGTGTTCCTGTGAGGCCAAACATGAGGATTGGAGGAAGATCTGTAGTTATCAGATGCCATTAATCTGCAAAGAGACATGGTTTTACTGTCAGTCTGACCACATCTTTCTGGGGTCATGGTCTGCCTGTCTGCCTTCTTTTCTCTCTCTCTCTCTCTCTCTCTCTCTCTCTCTCTCTCTCTCTCTCTCTTCTCTCTCTCTCTCTCTCTCTCGCTCTCTCTCCTCTCTCTCTCTCTCTTCTCTTTATCTCTCTCACACCATGCACACTAGCAGAGTAACATGTCAGTGAATCACAGCCACGAGAACCATCGCAATGATGCCCCTCTATTAAAATCTAACATCAGACATCGGCCACATATCCTATATTTGTTGTATCTGCTGCACCTGATGCCTCAGCACAGGGTCCTATCTCCAGCTGCAGCCGGGCCTCCACAGACAGCTAGCATTAACAACGCAGCCTCCAGCCCCCGGCCTGCAGCCCACACAAACAGCTCTCCGCCGCTCGCTAGCCGCTAACGCGTGCTGCTGCATTACCAACCAAGGAGGGGTGATTGGATCGAAAATTAAAACCTCCTCAACCTGGCAGATGGAGTAGAGGTTGCCTTAAAATGACTACACAGAGCTGTGAATGGGCCTGCCCACCCGCCCGCCCGCCCGCTCTGCTCAGCTTGATTATAATACCCAATAAAGCCGCCACGGGCATGAGCGAGCACAAAGCCAAGGTTAATATGGAGATGGAGGGGGGCGATACGCACACTCACACTCGGCTGAATGGGGACCCAGATGACTTTTCATTTCCAATGTTCATCTTGTTATCTGTAATTGTGGAGGGATGGGACGGCGGAGGGCGCGAGAGTCGGGGGGGGAGTCAGGGGCTCTGCCTAATAAGCGTCCGCGTGACAGCCCAGCAAACTGATGCTTATGGTCAGGTCCAGACGAGGGGATGTCGACACGGTGAGGGGGAGGGGAGGGCGAGGGAGAGGAGAGGAGAGGAGAGGAGGGAGGGAGAGGAGAGGAGAGGATAGGAGAGGAGAGGAGAGGAGAGGAGAGGATGAGGAGAGGAGAGGAGAGGAGAGGGCGAGGAGCGGAGAGGAGAGGAGAGCGAGTCGGAGAGTGCAGGCAGAGGAGCGATTGCGTCGAGGACGAGGCGAGCTGAGCGAGAGGTAAAAACACGATGCAATTATAAAAATGGTGATTACGTGGTGTTCTCTCTCTGTGGTGACTGATGGGACGTGTTTGGAGTTGCTGAGCTATCGGAATAAAGATAGCAGGAGGATAGCGGAGGGCCTCGCTCCAGCCATACACACAGGCCAGAGCAATATCACTAGAGGATGTGAACACAAGATAGGTAATGAAAAGAATATTGATTTAGGAATTTACCCAGTGCTGAAATCTCACGTCTCCGAGGTCTTTCCATTTATATCATTATTGCCGATGCACTGCTCAGCCAAATGCAGTTAACGTAAATCTCCAGTGGTTTACCGCTGTGATCATTATTCATTATTAACAGTTCTGATTAATATAATGCTCATGAATAATCTCAACCAAGGAGCTTTTGTTACGTTTATCCTCGATGCTCTTTCCTCCATATAGAACAGGACTTATCAGGGTGGACAGAATTCCCTTTTCTCAACCTTCCGAGTCATAACCCGTCACAACATTTGAAAGCTCTGGCTGTAGAGGTGCTACCGGGAGCGAGTCCACCATTCACCTGTACTTTCCGTTCACACGTAAATCATGTATGGATGACTCGAAAGAAAGGGAGAGATGGTGGGGGATTGACACTCGTCTTTGGGCTGCATCTCAACACTTTGTCTTCCACGTCGGACGAGGAAGGAGGAGAGGAGAGAGCACCTGAAGAGCTGTTGGGGTGCAGCCTGGCCTCAGCCGGCCTCTCGGAGGAAGTGGAAAGGTCAGACACATTCAGGAAGTGACAAACCTTCACACTCCAAAGGTCTCCGGGCACAGCTGACACGGCCTAAAAATACATGCATATATTTGGCTCCGTATCAGGATGGGTCAGTCTCCTGAAGGCTGGCTCACGGAATGAGGGTGGTGGTGCTGTCATGAATATTAAGAGTTAGCTTGTATTAGCATGCCTCAGAGAGAGAGAGACAAAGAGAGAGAGAGAGAGAGAGAGAGAGGAGAGAGAGAGAGAGAGAGAGAGAGAGAGAGAGAAGAGAGAGAGAGAGAGAAAGAGAGAGAGAGAGCAAGCTGTGATCGCTGAGGGCTCCTTGCCTGGATGTACATCTTACAACATGTTTTCCAGAAGGAAACATGAATTAGATGTGGATAATATAGACGGAGAGGGATGAGGATGGTGGTCCCTCAAGATAACATGAGTGTGTGTGCGTGTGTGTGTGTTTGATATGTGCTCTATGTGCTCCATGTCTTGAATTAGAAATCCCATTAAGTCAATGATGACAGTAGTCTTCTCTGTTAGTCTAACTGTACACACGGTACACTCGTACAAGAGGTCTTAAAGTCAATTTTTAATTATAATTTTTCTCTTCACTCACACACTTCATGAATAGAAAACAGTCAATTGTTTTTCAGTATGGCTTTTCAATTTCATTTCAAAATTTCACATGATGACGCCATCCTAAAAAATACAATCTGTTCTCTGTTCTTTTTTCTGTTCCCCTACCTCCTCTCATCTTTCTCACCTTTCTCTTCTCCGCTTCTCCTTTCCTCTCTTGTCTCTCTCTCTGTCGCTTTCTCTATTCTCACTCTCTCTCCTCCTCTCTGTCTCTCTCCTCCTTTATCTTTGTCTTGAGGGACCAGCAAGGTGATAGAAGTGTGGTAACGTCGGTGTGTGTGTGTGTGTGTGTGTGTCCGTGCTACTCCCTCGGACACCTCTCACCCTGTGACAAACAGCACAGTGACAGCCTGTGTCACATGGTGGACAAGTGGCTGATGGGAGCTCCACCGTCTGCAATAAATCCTGCCAATCTCCCAGCAACAGCTCCTTCCATCTGGCCGTCCCCTCATGGGTCCCCATCCCTTCCTTGTCCCCTCCACTTCCACCCACGTCCCTAATTCCCCCATGTCCATGTCCACTTTCTCTCCTCGTTCCATCTCGACCATCTAAACCCACTCCCTCTAACGCCTCTGCCCTAACGTTTGTCTAACGTTCCTCCTCCCTGAAACCCTGACCTTTCTCCCAGCCCCCCAACCCGTCTTCCTGCCTCTGCCCCCCCACCCTCCCCCCCCTTCCCTCTCCTACATCCCTCCATTGCAGGGAGGCCATTAACATTTCAATAAGAGCACAGAGCACATTGATTGGGTGCACCAACAGCTGGTTAGCCAGATAATCCTGAGGCCTCCTGGCTGTCATCCCCCATGTGGAGCGCCTCACTACCTCCCGGAGACAGCAGGGGCAGTAGGAAAGCTCACTGCATGTCTCCAGGAGGTGAGGAGTGGTGAAGGGTCCTTCACATGCACACACAGACACACACAGTCACAGTCTTCTGGTGATTCTGCTACCCTGTTGTGTGACCCTCAAGGCTTCTGCTATTACCAAAGGGAAACATCCCACAGGGGAGAGAGAGAGAGAGAGAGAGATAGAGAGAGAGAGGAGAGAGAGAGAGATAGAGAGAGAGAGAGTAGAGAGAATAGAGAGAGATAGAGAAAGGGAGAGAGAAAGGGAGAGAGAAAGGGAGAGAGTGAGAGAGACAGAGAGAGTGAGAGAGATGAGAGAGAGTGAGAGAGATGACAGATAGATCTGCTGGTAGTTTTTTTCCAATCTATTTAAAAAGGAGTGCTGCTTGTGAGTCAGCTTCCTGGTTGTGAGGCGAGGGGACTGGGGGAGTTGAGGGTGCTTACAGACCAAGGCTCCCTCTTCAGGAAGCAGCAGGATCCAGAGAGACCTTCTCCAATCAGAACAGCCATCCACCCGCTGACCTGGCCCCCGACTGGCGTGCCAAGCGCTCTTTTATCCCAGCGTTTATTTCAGCCTCTTCTTCCATCCGTTCTCCTCCACCTCAGCCAGTACCTTCATTTCTCTCCTGCCTTTCACTCATGCAGACGAACCAAGGCTGTCAGATAAGTCTTTGTGTTTCCGGATAACTCTACCCTCTAGCTGTGTAAATTCATGGCGGTCCTGCCAGATGATTTGAAAAAAGTAAACACACATTCTACAAATGAGCCTTGAGGGTCTCTCTCTGTGTCTCTCTCTGTCTCTCTGTGTCTCTCCCTCACCATCTCTCTGTTTCTTATCGTTTGAATATGGGACGAGACACAGCCCTGTTTGTCAGCTCTGTTCTGTCAGTCGTCTCTGACGTTCTGACTAATACACGTCAAATGAATGCATCTCTCGTTTGATTTGTTCTGACGCCGGTCCCCCCCAGTTACTCCACTCTCCTTGGAACACTGCTCCAATCTATTACGTTGTTTTTATGTTAGAAGTTTCTGTTTTCAAAAGTGATGCTCGTCGAATATATATCCGCTCTCAAGAAGTAGGAAAAGAAGTGGCTGCTGAAAGCTGTCAACAACACTATCAAAAGAGGATGCTTGTTAACATATAGATGGATGTTGAGGAGTTTCACCATCAGCACCAATCACACCATCTCATTTGTGTGTGTGTGTGTGTGTGTGTGTGTGCGTGTAGTGTAGATGTGTCGTGTGCACAGTAGCTTTTCCGATTTCTCTCCCCCCCCCACTCCCCCCCCTCCCTCCTCCCCGCACACACCACACACACACACACACCCGACACACATACAGACCACATACCCACTCCCTACAGTCCAAACCACATGATGATGTGTATCGCTTTACCAAAGCCCACTTCCTCATTGGATTTCCCATCCAGCAGCCCGGCCTGGTAAAGTGGTTAGCTGGACTTGACCCTTCTGTGGTTTGTTGCTATCAACCGGATGCCATTTTTTCCGGAGCTTTTCTCTCTTTCTTTCCCGACGCCCCATATCCTCCTCCTCCCACTATCTCTCTCAGGGGCCCAGTGACAGCTGTAAAGACTTGTATCAAGGTGTCGACCTCCACGACACTCTCCCTCCCCATCACCCACACCGCTCTGCCTTAAAGTAAGGCCTCTCTTCATCCGCCCCACCCCCACCCCCTTCCTCCCCACCTCCCCCACCCTGGGCTCAGACACAGCTATCTGCGGCTGATCCTCCACAGCTGATAACAATGTCTTTTATCTGCAGGTTACCAGCACAAAGGGACCTCCGCATTGATCAAATGCCATCCAGCTGATGGGTCCTCAGCACCCTGCTTTCTCATTCTCTCCCCGCCCCCCTGTCAGGGGGAGGGGAGGGGGGGAGCGAGGACAGGGGGCGGGAGGAGGGGGAACAGGGTTGAGGAGTTGTTGAACGTGCGCGGTAAGAAAAAATCATACTAATGAAACCCCCTCAAAAAAAAGAAAAGAGGAACACAAACCATCGAACTTCCAAAGCCTCTTTCCCCGGAGGAAACTTTCGCCGGCACAACCGTTAGCGTCAGAGGAACAGGGCGCTGTCAGGTGTCGTTAGAAGCGGGCACCCACCAGCCTGCTGTCTGCCCTGCCGCTGAGATAAAGCACAGCTGTCTGGGCCGCGCGCTGCGTCTATCCGTCTCCTGGCTGTGTTGACTGGCGAACACTGACCGTGGGCCCCAGGTAATGGAGACGGCATGTGATGGGTTAATAATTCCATCAGTTCCACCTCTGGCCCATCGATTGAGCTATTAGGAGCCATCCAACAGCCTGAGTGCCTGTGATCTACAGCCACACCACCAACGACGCCGGAACCACCTGGGACCCAGCCCAACATTTGCATATGTCACTACTCATGTATGATAGAGAGGGAGCGTTTGGGCGAGCGTGTGTATTTGTATTGTGTGTGAGTGTGTGTTTGGGGGCGTTAGCGTGCGCGCGCAAGCGCGTGTGTCTCTCCGTGTCGATGTGAACTCACACGCGTGCATAAAGTGTCTGGCTGCCAGGGATGCTGAAGAGATGTCTTTGACATGAATTAGAGCTCAGCGATAAATCGTGAACCCGGCAGCACCCGGCAGCACCGGCAGCGGTGGAGGGGGCTCCACGATGAATGCGACTCGTCCCCCCGTGCTCTGCCACAGTCAAGATCGACACGAGTCCTTCCCTTCTCTCGCCCTTTCTCTCGCCCTCACCCTCTCTGTCGTGCTCTCATCTCTCTCTCTCTCTCTCTCTATCTCTCTCTCTCTCTCTCTCTCTCTCTCTCCCCCCCCCCTCCTTATGTCCATCTCTTGCCCTCTGTCACCCTCTAGCTGGCTTTCTCTCTCTCTCTGTTTCCCCTCCCTCTCTCTCTCTCTCTCTCTCTCTCTCTCTCTCGTTCTCTCATTTCCTGACACTCCAGCACTCCAGCTCCTTTGTGTTGCTGGCTGACCTTCCTGAGAAGCAGGCATAAATAACATATGGGCAAGGGTGCCGCGGACCACCAACGCTCCCGGGTATTCACAGATCAAGGATCCAGTCAGAATAGCAAGCACTCCTGTGCCTCCCTCCGCGAGTGGCTCTTTGGACGTTTATATAAAGAGACTCGATGGTGCTTTGGGTGTGTTTGTACCCACAGAGAGTGAGAACAGCTATATTAACATTCAGAGTCCTCAGGAAAATGACTGGAGAGTTCAGAGCGGATGGGAAACGGTGTCTGTTCCTGTCTCTGACTCAACAAGAAACGACTGTGAACGCACCAGAGTAATGGTCGGGTACAGTGCACCTTTTATGGAGATGATTGCCCTGTGGGATAACTCTTATCTGTGAATTAGTGTTTGAAATACATTGAAAATGTCAGCAAAGAAAGAGGAGAGGCAAACAGCACTCTACCGGCTCGGGCTCTCCCACCCTCTCTCTGCTCTCGATCTCTCCTCGATCTCTCTCTCTCTCTCTCTCTCTCTATCGTCTCTCTCTCTCATCTCTTCTCTCTCTCTCTCTCCCTCTCTCTCCTCTCTCTCTCTCTCTCCTCTCTCCTCTCTCCCTCTCGTCTCTCTTCCCTCTCCCTCGCTCTCTCTCCCTTCCTCCCGTCTCACCTCTCTGTCTGCTCTCTCTCTCCCTCTCTCCCTCCTGTCTCTCTATCTCCCTCCCTCTCCTCTTAAATTTTTTTTCTGCCAGGAAACGATTGGTCATAGAGCGACGAACTACTGCACTCTCCTGCCCACTCGCTCTGCTACCTCCCCCTCCCCCCTCCCCCCTCCCCCCTCTCCATTGCCTATCAGCAGCAGCCCTCAGACGGGGCTTCTGCAATCAAGTGCCCAGCCCGGAGAAGGGGACACTAATGCTGCACTAATTGAGGCCATCCAGGCAGGAGAAGGGAGCGATCACGGGCGATTTGAAAACCTGAGCCTCCGCCACGCAGACATTGCTAGTCAGTTTCAGTTTCATCCCATGCTTACCCCCTCTGTACTACCCTCCAAGGTCTCATAGGATAACCCAATCCTCCGGAAACAACAATCCACCCATGCTAATGTTGGTTTGCGGGCTGTTAATGATGCCTTCTCTCGACTTTTCCGTGTGGGGGGGGGAGAAGGGCGGGAGGGAGAAAAGGGGTGGGGGGGGAGGGGGTGAGGAAGTGGGGGAGACTGAGAAAGGGGGGAGCCGGAGGAATGATTGATCTGGCTCATTAGCTATGATATCTATTGTAACTGTGACTGCTGTTGACAGCTGTTGACTAAACCCAGCGCGCGAGAGAGAGGGGTGTAGAGAGACGGCGGATGAGAGGAAAGAGGAAAGCTGGCTGCTGGGGGCCCGCGGAGATGCTAGTCCCAATAAAAGAAACCATTTGTAAAGTATGATGTATTTGCTCGGGAAGTTGTTTGAGGTGTCTTGGTGGGCTTCATTTGCGGCGGCGTCGCGAGGAGAAGACGAGGACCGAGTCAGACGCCCCGCCGTGTCGTCCCTCCCGTGTGGGCTGACGGCTGCGGCGTGCGTAATAACAGCGGTGTGCGTTACATCGCCTGCTAGGCCTCCTGACTGCCATGCCTCTGTCTCTCTCTCGTGCTCTCCCTACCCCAGGAGGAGTGGGAAGTAGGAACTGTGAAGGGTACTGCTGCAGCCTCTCTCGGTATCTCCGTACTCCCCCTCTCTCTCTCTCTTTCTCCCTCTCTCTTTCTCACTTGCTTTCTTTTTTTGGTCGCTCTTTCTTTCACTCCCTCGTTCTCTCCCACTCCCTAACTCTTCCTGTCTGCTCCATGAGTAGGTCTGTCTGCCTCTCTCTTCTCCCGTGCTTCTCTCCACCTTGCTTGATCGCTCTCTCTTTCCCCCTTTTCCCCCTTCCTCCCTCTCCCTTCTCCCCTCTCGCCCCCCTCTCGCGTTCTCCCTCTCCCTCTCCTCCTTTCTCGCGTTCCCTCTCATGTCGGAATGTCTGACAGCCCCGCGAGACATCAGAGCGCTCCACATAGCTGCTTCTTCCCCGCTGTTGTCGTAGGAGTTGTACTGAGCCGTACCTGCCTGTCACACCTCTGCACCACGCATCCTCGCACGCCAACACGCACGAGCTGTGCTCCGCGGAAATAGCTGCAGCTTTCGGGAGCCAAGCGCCGTCTCCGACCCGAGCGTCGGCGGAGGACGCGGCGCGGCGGGATGGGCCGCGTGGGCTCCACCGGGGGGCGGGCCTCACCTTCTGTGCTTGCGTGAGAGCCGTCGTGTGGCGTGTGGAAGGGTGGGAGGGGATGAGAGATGTGGCGCCCGCTCCGGCAGGCTCCTTACACGCTTTGCACTAATGATGAGAGACCTCTGTCTGTAGTCTAATGCATCACCCCGAGCAAAGTGACGTCCCCGCGGAGCAACGTTCAGAGAGAGGGAGAGAGAGGGAGAGAGAGAGAGGAGAGAGAGAGAGAGGAGAGAGAGAGAGGAGAGAGCGAGAGAGATGAGAGAGAGAGAGAGAGAGAGAGACGAGAGAGAGAGAGAGAGAGAGCGAGAGAGAGAGAGAGAGAGATGAAGAGGTGGAGATAGAAAATGACAGAGAGAGAGGAGAGAAGGAGGAGGTGTGTAGATTGAGAACGAGAGAGGGGGAGAGCTATCTAAGAAAGAAAGAAATAAAGAAAGGCAAGACAAAAAGAAAGAGGAAGGAACAGAGAGAGACTGTGGCAAGCTTAGGCTTTATAATGATTCAAGCCAAAGGCAGTCCTGTAGGACACACAGCCGATGCTACCAACATACAGTAGGCTTGTCTTTGAAACATTGCAAATAGTTTAAGAAGTTCAGCTTGTCTCTCCTTTGAAATATAGGCCTGCTTTGATTTATTAAGGCTCCTAACCTTGGCCAATTACACACTGTTCTCCTTGTTTGGAATGTCAGGGAGCACCTTGGCCCCGGAAAAGACAACACCTATTTGCTTTGTGTGCAGAAATCTGTAGTAGTTGCGACCTTGCAGCGTGCCTCTTTGTGAGTGCTAATGTTTCCCCTCGATAATCTGAAAACCAGCATCGCCCCCAGCGGACACGAGAGAGCTCTGTTCACCTGTTAGATCACCGACGCATCCAGGCAGCCACGTCTCCCTCCCTCCCCCCCCTCTCCCCCCTCTCCCCCATCTCCCCCCTCTCCCCCCCTCCCCCCCGTCACCAGGGGAAACACACGTGGGGGGAGAACACTCTTAATATGTACATTTGGTTTGCATTTCAAAGAACAGTTTCAGAGACAAAAGCGAAGACCAGTGGTTTCAGCGCACCGGAGAGCAGAATTCCGCTCCTGTTTGCTGGACTGTTATGAACGGAATTTGAATGACGTGCGTATAATCAGAAAACACTGACCTGTCTTCGAGGTACAGTAGCAAGGCATAACATGTAGCATGTGTTTCAGTGGCATCCAAGCCCAGGGATGAGATACCTTCTTGGTCGCATGTTGACTACTAGTGCACATCCAGTCTTCGATGGTGGCCTCTTTGATTTGGTCTGATTGGACGTCAACGACCATCCCCCTTAGTTTCATGAATTGGACACACACTGACACAGCTGGACATACAGATGGAGTGATAGAGCGAGTGAAGTAGAGATGGAGAGAGGGGGAGAGAGAAGGGGACAGAGGGAGAGAGGGAGGACAAAGAGGGAAGGGGAGAGGGAGAGAGGGAGAGAGAGGGAGAGAGGGAGAGAGGGAGAGAAATGGCGATAAGCGGAAAGAGGAAAGACGGACAGCGGGAGAGATGAAGAGAGGAGAAGCACTTGTGACATGAACAATTTCACAGACTGTCTACATTTTGTTTGTGGGTAAACATTGCCCTCTATAGGTGATTGAAGTAACAACACCTGGCATGACATCACTATGGGCATTTTGGGAGGACTTTGACATTGCATATACCTTAATTTCTCTATATCTTGATTGAGGTTAATCAGTTTTCAATGTATCTAATAATGATCTTAGGGTACAGAAGGTAACCTGTCTGTTAACCCCTCGGTTAACCCCTCCTCCCATGATCAGGATGCACACAGCTGATGAGAGTCCTGTAGATGACCCCACTGCTTGTATTACTATGTAAAATAAATGGATGTGTTGCCAGGGAGGGGTGTGTCGCTGTCTTACATGCCTGCGACAAACCTCAGGATGGTAAGATGGACCCGTGGAAAGTGATCCTCTCACGGCATTACATTGATTCATGCAGAGGTGTCAGGAGGAAGGTCTTGCGAATGCCCACGCTCCTTAAGACGATACATTACCACAATTTAGGAGTTATGAAACGCTGCTCTGCGGCCTTGGACGAGAGAGGGACGGCAGTGTTCAGTGTGGAGGTGTGGAGGGAGAGAGAGAGAGAGGGAAAGAGAGAGAGGGGGGGAGAGAGTGAGAGAGAGAGAGAGAGACAGAGAGAGAGAGAGAGACAGAGAGAGGGGGAGAGAGTGAGAGAGAGAGGGAGGGAGGGAGAGGGAGGAGAGGGAGAGAGGGAGAGAGGGAGAGAGGGAGAGAGGGAGAGAGGGAGAGAGGGAGAGAGGGAGAGGCAGAGAGAGAGAGAGAGGGAGAGAGAGGGAGAGAGGGAGGGAGGGAGATGGAGGGCCAGAGAAAAGGACAGACTCTTTTGCTGCTACTTTGCGGCTGTTTCCTCCTCTCAAGGTCGTATCTATGGCTGCAGCTGGTGTCTGCAGGGATGTGGATTGTAATCAATTCTAACATTTCAAGGGGGAAAATGATGAGAAACCAGTCCTCAAAGGAAGATAGATGGGGGAGCACCGCCACAAACACACAGATCAATAATATTCATAGCCCAAAGGACAAAATACAATAAATTAAAGTTTTAATCAATGAGCCTGGATAGGGATGCAAGGGAATGCAGCAGTAAATTCTCCTTAAGCTATTCAGAGATTATTTAGAGCAGGGGCAGGAGTGAGCGAGTAAGAGAGAAAAAGGTAGAACGAGGGAGAGAAAAGGGAGAGAGCGGGAGAGAGAGAGAAAGCGAGAGAGGGGGAGAGTGGAGTGGCAGAGAAAGCGACACAGAGAGAGAGAGAGAGAGATGGGTGGGGTGTATTTGGTGTCGAAGGACATGATCACAGGATCATACAGTAAAGGCAGAGACACGGCTGGTGTTGAGTTAGTGTTACAGATGGGAAATAACTCATCACTATGAAAAGGTCATTTCCATAGTATCTCAGTAGCAGCAATGGATAAATGTCATGGGTGTTTAATGTACTAATAGATGTGTGTGTGTGTGTGTGTGTGTATACACATCTGTAAATGTGTACATGTGTAAACATAGCTCGGTCATGGAACCACGCACATCGTGCTGTCATTTCAGTAGGCCCGCCAACAAACCATGTCAAATGAAAGCTCGGCAGCCTCAACAATGTGATACTGATCTCGTCTGTGACAACCATGAAGCGCTCAACCACACACACATAGCTGCCGTATCAACTTACTGTACAAAGACATCTTCTCTCAAGTAGCTCTCAGTAACAAGCAGAATTACAGAGATCCTGTATTCCCCGTTATCTCCCCTCTCCTAACAGACGGCGTTGGGGAGGCGTGTGCGTGTCTGAGTGTGCGAGGTGTGCTTGCTCCCAGCCACTCTTCGAGAGCTACGAAGCGTGGGTGGTGTGCTACAAATCTCCCCCAGGATCGTGTATCAGACATGGGGTTAATGCTGAGAGGCAACCCCTTCCAAAGTCCATGAGTCAGGGCTGGGCTGGAGGGAGAGCTGGAGGGAGCCGGGTGTGGGGAGGGGCGGGTGTGGGTGTGGAGGGGACGAGGTGGGTGGGGTGGTGGTGGGTGAGGGTGAGGGAGGGAGGGAGGCGGGGTGGAGGGGAGAGGTGGTGTGGTGTGTGGGTGAGGGAGGGAGGGAGGCGGGGGTGGAGGGGAGGGGAGAGGAGAGGGGTTAGAAGGTTCTGAGGGTCTCTAATGGTTTCTAAATCAGTCCGGTAGTGACGGCAACACAAAGGCAGACTGAGTCTCTGTCAGTGCCCTTTGAGATGGTAATCCTCAAGATGCGCTGCCGTGTCAAGAAGGCCGCTGGAAGCTGCTGGAAGCTCCTGGAAGCTGCTGGAAGCTGCTGGAAGCTGCCATTTCTACATGTGGAGGAAAGGCCAAGTCGACCTGACAGCAGCAAAATGAGCCCTGCTGTCTGGGCTCCAACCAATCACATCGGAGCTTTGCACTGACGTGGGGAGCTCCATCCCCACCTACCACCGCCCCCCCACTGTAACCCCCACCTAAATATCTGTCTGAATCCATGCAGATGGAGCAGCTGGATGTGGTGTGTGTTACTGTTGTGTGTTTTTGTCTGTGTCTGTGCGTGGGGTTGTCTATGCACAGTACATGCAAGTGCCTCACATGGTATACCTTCTCTGTGTGTGTGAGTGTGTGCGTGCATGTATGTGTGTGTGTGTGTGTGTGTGTGAGCGCGTATGTGTGCGTGCTCAGTGAACTCTGTCTGACATGGAGGTTGGGATGGGAGAGGTGCCAGGGAAATATGACAGTTCTCACTTGCTCTGATGTCTGCCCCCACGCCTGAGCCCTGAGAGAGATAGAGAGATCACTCTGCCACAGACAGAGTGGGCAGGACGCTCACAGACAGAGCTCTGTTAAAACGTGATTAGGGCGACTGTCAGCAGTGAGGAGTACTCAGAAAGGTTCGCTGAACAGAGAGGAGAAAGAGAGAGAGAGGGAGAGAGGGGATGGGAGAGATAAAGAGAGAACACTGAAGACAGTCTGAGTTTTGGGCCGTCAGGTAGGTCCTGTAAGTGTCGGGGGTGAAAGGTGACGCTGGTCGGACTGCAAGTTGCACCTAACTGCCTCTGAAGAAGAAGCCTGACATGTCTGACTGTGCTCATTGTGAGTGAGGGAGTGTAGAAGGGTCCTGGTCGTCTCTGGGCTTTTACTGTGACAGGTATGTATGTCTGTGTGTGTGTGTGTGTGTTGTGTGTGTGTGTGTGTGTTTGTGTAGAGAGAGAGAGAGAGTGAAGTGAGAGATGTGTGGATTTCAAGATAAAACAGGTGAAAAGAAATCCAGACAGTGTCACACAACGACTACGTTTCTGTACAGGGAATAAATCTTAGTTTTTATTATAAAAAAAATGTTTAGAAGAAAAAAAGAAAGGTATTAAATATGACATCATCCTCTATAATACAAGCAGATTCTCCAAACACAGAACAACATTCTAAACCATGTGCCTGGGAGATGAGAAATGGCACACGTGTCGACCTCTGGGTAAAAGAGATGGACAGGAGAGATGGGCATGTAGGAAGATCACAGGACATGAAAGGTCTGGCTGAGACCTGACCAACTGGACTAACCTCTCATCTTCTCCACTGACTCCCCCGCCTCCACATCTCCAAGTTCTCCACGCACTCTTAGATAACAGCCCCTACCCTAGCCCTCCTGACTAGACTGCAGGCATTGGTGCCTGGAAAGGACTTCTGATGACAACCTGTCTGCCTAAGGTTACTTCCTGGTGTCTAATCTGTAAGATCTGGTCCGGGGTCAGTCCCACAGGCCAAGCAGACCTTCTCTCTGTACATCCTGACAGATAGACGGGGCCAAGGGAGGGATACAATCTCCTGACTAGCCCTGGCCATCACCACAGCACGGCACGGAGATGCACAAGACACATGGAGCACACGCTACGACGAGCCAGAGAGCAAAAAAACACACGAAGCATTTTACAAAGAGGGTAAACATGACGTTTTTCATTCCATGCAGATATTCAGGATTATACTCACAATAACAATTTTAGAATACGAGGGGAGTCCCTCTGTCCACCCCCACGAGAGCACCAACAATCACAGAGATCACAGGACACAGAGAAGAGGGGCGTTACAAACAGCGAGGGATTGGAGGTGGACTAGACACCTCCTTCTTTGTCTCTCACAGAGGGGACACTCTGACACGCAGCGTACTGCACACCCAACAACATACAAGACCGGAATCGAAGCACAATAACTTAAAGTCATTTCAAACCGACAAATGTTTTGAGATATAGAAATGCGTTGAGAGCATCCTGTTCATGGCTTGTTGACCGATACAAAAACATGTAAACAAATAACGTTTCAATGAATATCTGACGTTCTGCTAGAGTAGGGATTGGTCTGGATGTTTGAGATGCTGGAGATTGCTTTGGCTAGTGGAGCCTTCAAGTGATCTTGGTATATACTGTAGTTCTTTTTAGGATGAAAATGAGATCCTTCTCTTCTGCTCCTGTAGATCATCCAAATGAAACTGCATCTGTCAAGTAGTCCAGGAAAAAACAGGACAAAGGACCTTCAGTTCTCCTGTGCATCTAAATGGCCGGGAATCAGTTCAAAACCTACAGTTTCCTCATTGGTCCAGCAGAGCACCTGTATTAACATCCATACAAAATGTACAGGGTGGCTGCTGGGAAATGCAGTCCTCTAACTTCAGGGCTTGTTGCCAGTGCAGGACTTGCAACACTGCTGTCCATAGAACTTGTGGTTACAAACTCCATGCTGAGGGACCAGGTGACACCAGCTGAAGAGGTCAACACAAGACGTCTCATCTGGGGGAGAAAACACATCCAGGTTGGCAGGGTGAGTAGCAGGGTGAGTAGCAGGGTGAGTAGCAGGGTGAGGTTGGCATAGTACCAGGGACCAAGCCAACAGAACCAGGCCAAACCTGGGGGCTGTCACCACCAACACTATGCTGACCTTGTGCATGTTCATGGCATCAACATGGTTGGTTTAACAATTTGGTCAAATAGACCATTTCTAATCCTAAAAGCTGTTTATGCTCATACAAAAGAGAAAACTGTCACTCTAATTTATCTTGTAAAGAAGTTTACCTTTACGTGTTGGACCAGGACCAGGACCAGGGCCGGGGCCGGGGCCGAGGCCAGGAGCCAGTGCAGAGCCAGGGCGAGGGCCAGGACCAGGGACCAGAGCAGAGCCAGGGCGAGGGCCCGGGATGGGGCCAGGGGCTGGGCAGAAGTGTGTGTTGCAGGCCATGGAGGTGACTGGTCTCTGGTGGGGTAGACATCCTGCCGATGGACGACCCTGACGCAGACACTGGATAGAGCGAGCCTGCACCCCTCCACCACACGACACAGAACACTGAGACAGACAGAGAGAGAGAGAGAGGGAGGGAGAGAGAGAGAGAGAGAGATAGGAGGAGAGAGATAGAGTGGGAATGAAAGAGGGAGAGAGAAGAAGGACGGAAAAAGGGAGAATGAGGAATAGTTAGAGAGAGGCAGCGAGTGAGAGAGATATGAAGGAATGAAGGGAAGGGATGGAAGGGGGGGGGGCGGCAAGGAATATCAAAGATTAAACAAAGACTCGATCATGAGGGCACATAGCATGTCAACTGCCTCTAGCCATGTCTATATGCATACCAATATCACAGAGAGCATATCAAGAGGATTCAGACATCAGACTTTAAGAGTCTGCCTTTATACACTCATACATTATACATCGACAAGGATGCTGGTGCCTGTAGGCCTGACAACACACAGACAAGCTGTTAGCCCACATCTACTTCAGACTGCTGTTGAACTAACTCAAATACGAAAGAGATCGATCCTGAGCAAAATTACTCA
Source organism: Mallotus villosus (assembly GCA_903064625.1). Classification (NCBI taxonomy): domain Eukaryota; kingdom Metazoa; phylum Chordata; class Actinopteri; order Osmeriformes; family Salangidae; genus Mallotus; species Mallotus villosus. The sequence goes on from CAEFZP010000361.1 coordinate 170,506, forward strand.
TTTCCATTTCCCCCCCCTTGTGTTTGAAATAAGACTGACATGATGGACACATGACAGAGATATCAGGAATAGACTTGTGTTAGATCCACCCCAGACGCCCCTGATAACACTATGGTGGCTAGAGGTGTGCAAGTGGCTGTCCAGCAGCTGGTCTACCTGTTGCCAGGGGGAGGAGTACCAGCCCAGGACCACGGTGGAGGGGGTTCTCCCAGGCAGGGGCCTCAGATCTGGGCAGGCTCCCCTGGAGCACGACTGCTGGAGCTCCAGGGGGGGCTTGGCCAGGTTCCTGCATCTCCGCATGGGGAACTCCACGTGCCCCCCCTGGGGGTCCTGCTCCCCGCAGCGCAGCTCCCGACGCTGGACCCCCGACCCACAGGACCTGGAGCACTGAAGGGGGCGGTCAGACTGGGTTACACTGGGTCACTCCCAAAATGAAAACATTTCACTTACAGTTTTTTCCAATCGCTATGACGGTTTTTCCCATACCTTTAACAAGTTTTCTAAACTCTTAACGCACCAACCCACCCACCACACACAATTGGCAAAACAGTTAATTTCATGCTCAAAATCACTCATTATAAACTAAACTCAAACACTTATTGTCATAACACAAAAATACACTAAACATGACACCATGTCTAGCAAACACTAACACACGTTCTCTTTTCACACTAATATGTAGTCAATCACAGCACAATGTCATAAAAAACACTAACATCAGATGGAATTACAGAAACTGCATTCATCTATATGTGTCAGGTCTCACAGTATATGGATTATAGATTGTGTTTGCAATGCAGTTTCTTTTGAAGCCTCTCTACATTTTTGTTTTGTTGGGTTATGTAATGCAATTTGTTTCTTTGCTGCAGAAATTCTGAACAAAAAATGAATGACCCATCTCAGAGTAGCTTTATAGAATGTACGTTTACTGTATTGAAAAAAAGAAGACAGAAACATAATTGCTGCAGTAAAGGCTTCATTTGCAACAGGACAATACTGCAATACAGTACCGGTAAATATGCGATATCCCTGTAAGACCCGGTATCACCTTTAGCTCTCCAAAAACACATTGTCTTGTCTTGCAATGCTATTGGATAAATTTGGTCTTTCGAAAAAAAGAAATGAGCAATTACAGTAAAGAGCTAAAGGTGACATTGTAATTTTACAACAAGGGGTCTTACAGGGATATAGCTGCCATTTACAGTATTACCCTAGCCCTGGCCCTTCTCTGAGGGCCACCACACATTCTAACTCCTCTCCCTCTCCCATGCCCCACTCCTCTCCCTTGCCCTTGTCCCACTCCTCTCCCTTGTCCTGGTACATGTCTTACTGTACTCTCCCTCGTGCAGCATTACTGTATTCTTACTTTCTTTGTGTTGCTCTATATTGTTCTTTTTCTACACAAGATTATCCCAAAGAGGTCCTCGTTACTGTATACTATATGGCCATGCGATTGAAATATGTAACCTCAACACCTGAGTGTTTCCTAGTTGGGAATCAACTGTGATTTATAGTATTTGCATAACTTCAACCAGCTTTGTCTCAGTAGCAATGGAATACGTAAAATACAGAGGATATATTTGTGTTTCAATTCACAATATGAACGGTTGTTCACTTTGACTTTAGCCAATAAGTTAGGTTTTGAACATGATGTTATCTGTTTTGGCATACAGTGTGAAAGCAATGGTAAATTGGGCAGTAAAAATCGATTGTTTTGGTCTTTGTTGAGCTTGTGTGTAAAAGAAGTTGAAGCATTTGAAATTTGTGTTTACTCTATGCATTTTGTGTCAAAGCAACAAGAAATGTGTTAATTGTATAGCCAACACAGACGGATGTTGTGCTAACTGTGTTAAGAGTTTAGGAAACTTGTTAAAGGTATGTAAAAAAACGTCATAGCGATTGGAAAAAACTGTAAAGGTTACATTGACAACCATGTGGCTACATGGTAAAACCATTGAAGTTACATAAGAACTGCTATATGGCTGAATGCTGTGAATGCAAGCATGACAGGTGAATGTTTGCATTAGTAATCCAGACTTTCCACACAAGACTAAACCTTATTGTTAATGCATGACATGAAGAGGTCAGACTTCAATCATCCCAGCCTTGACAAACATCACACTACTGAACACTACAGTGCCGGTAGAACAGACTTAAGTTTCAACCAGAGTTTTCTCTGAGACAGTACCCAGGGCATGTTTCTGTCTGTGCTTCCACTGTTCCCCAGGCCATTAGAGAAAAGGAACAACGTGACAACATCAAGGGTCGCCACAGCGATGAACGCCGCAAGGTCACCCCACGTCTATCTCCATGGCAACAGGGATGAAGTGCAAAACGAATGAAGGTTCTCATCTGTAGTCATGTATTTGGTATTCAGACGTCGCATTAGCACTCTGAAGGGTGCATGTGTGTGTGTGTGTGTGTGTGTTTGTGTGTGAATGAGACGGAGAGAGAAACAGTGAGAGATGGAAAAAGAGAGACTGAGTCGACTGAGTGTGTGCCTGCGTGTGCGTATGGGCGTTAGTGTGCGCATTTGTGTTCGTGTTTTTGGGCTTGTGTGTGTGTGTGTGTGTGTGTGTGTATTTACGGGCATATGTGTGTGTGTATGTGTGTGTGTGGGTGTGTGAGTGTGTGTGAGTGTGTGTGTATTTACGGGCATATGTGTGTGTGTGTGTGTGTGTGTGTGTGTGTGTGTGTGTGTGTGGGTGTGTGAGTGTGTGTGTGTGTATTTACGGGCATGTGTGTGTGTGTGTGTGTGTCTGTGTTTACGGGCATGTGTGTGTGTGTGTGTGTGTCTGTGTTTACGGGCATGCGTGTGTGCTCCTACCTCTCCCCAGGCGGTGCTGACCCATTGCAGACGCTCGTTCCTGGGACAGCGTCTGAGGACACAGGTCTCCTGAGCCTTGGGCCTCTGGTGCAGTCTGCACATGCTGTCTGGAACCACCACAGCCTTGGCCCCCGGGTCAGTACTCCTGCAGAACGCACTCCGCTTCCTCATGCCACGGCCACACGACTTGGAGCACTGAGGCAGGCAGGAGAGGAGGAGCGGAACGCTGGGTTCAGTTTTGGTCATGAGACACTTTTTTGGCTTCTTTGAATTGATATTTGTCTGGTTGTGATTTGAAATATTTGACTGTAAACTGTAGAGCCTTAAGTATGAGGGCTCAGATGGCTGAGAGGGAGTCGGGCTATTAATTAGAAGGTTGTTGGTTCGATTTCCGGACGTGCCAAATGACATTGTGTCCTTGGGCAAGGCACTTTACCCTACGTCGCTCTGGATAAGAGCGTCTGCTAAATTACTAAAAGTAAGCGATTAGTTGTTTAGGAAAAGGAATACAGTGAAGTAAAGTAAGGAAGATTAACAGGAGGAGCTGTTAGACTCCTTCTGAGACGACATGGTCAGTTTGTCTAATCTCTCTGTCTCTGAGGAAGTTGGTCTAAATTCATGAATGACTGTAATTGTGATTTTTTCATTAAGTGGATCATGATATTCCGTCATCATACATTATAAAAATGTCTTCATGTCTATGTGTGGGCAGGGATTTTGCAGATCCCTACATTTCCAAAAGAGGGCAGCAAAGATTTTTTTTTAATTCAACAACCCTACGACAACAAAGTATTTTTAAATTAGTCTCCAAAAACACTCTGGTCCTATTAGTGAATTTGTGAGTGTGTGTGTATTAATGTATGTCTACGTGTATGCGTGTATACATGTGCATGCGTGTGCGTGTGCATGTGCATGTATGGATGTGTGTGTGTGTCCACATGCGTGTCTGCATTCCCACGCGTGAGACCCACCTGTGACCAGGCCCCCGTGCTCCACTCCGGGGGGCAGGAGTGGGTGTGGCAGGGCTGGACCTGGGCGGGAGCGATCACCGGGCACAGGGAGAGAGCCACGGGCTCCTCCCGCTGGTAGGTGACCTTCCTCAGGCAGCGCAGGTGACGCGTCTGCTGCCCGCCTCCACAGGAGCGGCTGCACGGGCCCCACTCCTCCGCCGTCCAGCTGTGGAGGGAGAAGAGAACGGGAAGGACTAAATCAAACCTGCGTTCACACATTCACACACACGCACGCGCACACTGTCATTACGGAGTGAACTTTGTGAACTGAGTGTGACGCGTGAACCTGCTTTCCCGAGCAGAGACGAAATGCATGAGTGCAACACGCACGCACGCCCCAAAATGCACACTCGGGGAGTCTAGAGTGCAGAGTCAGCGGGAAGCAGGGGCCAATCAGTGGTGAGATGCAGCAGCTGTGTATTTAGCAGGCCTCTCTCATCAGCGTATGAACCACATGACAGAGGCCCTCATCAGTACCTAAACCACACGTCTGCAGAAGCTCCTCCGTGGATTCTTGGAAGCAAACACACACCCATCACTCCCAAACACACACCCATCACTCCCAAACACACACCCACACCCCAACACACACCCCAAACACACACCCACACTCCCAAACACACACCCCAAAAACCACCCAGCACGCCCAAACACACACCCCAAACACACACCCCAGCACGCCCAAACACACACCCAGCACGCCCAAACACACACCCAGCACGCCCAAACACACACCCAGCACGCCAAACACCCACCCACATCACGCCTAAACACACACCCCAAACCACACCCAGCACTCCCAAACACACACCCCAAACACACACCCCAAACACACACCCCAGCACGCCCAAACACACACCCAGCACGCCGAAACACACACCCCCAGCACGCCCAAACACACACCCAGCACGCCGAAACACCACCCCAAACACACCCCAGCACGCCGAACACACACACCCACATCACGCCCAAACCACACACCCCAACCCCAAACACACACCCACACCCCAAACACACACCCAGCACGCCCAAACACACACCCCCAAACACACAACCCATCACCCCGAAACACACACCCCAAACCACACCCAGCACTCCGAAACACCACCCACATCACTCCCAAACACCACCCCACATCCTCTCAAACACCCCACCCATCACTCCCCAAACACACACCCCTCACTCCCAAACACACACCCCAAACCACACCCATCACTCCCAAACCACACACATCACTCCTAAACACACACCTACATCACTCCCAAACACACACCCATCACTCCTAAACACACCCACGCCACTGGATCTTCAAGACTGCCCGCTTATGATGTATACACACACTTATGCAACACACAAAAACACATATATTCATGCATATAATGCAAACAATGTTTTATCCGCTAGAGTTCTCTAAGGTTGCTTTCCACCTTGAACAAGTGCATGTGAGGATAGAAACATCCAAACCATAGAATAACCCACACATACCATAGTCTAACAAGACTCCAGATTCACCGTTTCTACACATGCTACAGCCAACCCTAACACACACACACACACAAGGTGAACAGATGTGCCCTGGCTAGGCGAGGATGTCTACTGTGATGTCATTGTAGCCTTAAGGACCGGTCCGACTCGGATGAGCCTATGACCCGGAGTTTGACCTTGCTCCTGACCTTAACCCTGAGCCCTGCTCTCCTGGCCTGCTCTGCTCTGCCTGTGGGGAGAGAGATGTCTCCTCTCTCCTGTCTCCTCTTCTTTTCTCTTGTCTTGTCTCTGCCGTTCTCTCCACTGTTTTCACCTCCCCTCCTCACCCTACGTCTCTCCTCTCATTTCCTTTCCTTTCCAATCTCCTCCTCTCTTCACCTCTCTCCTCTCATCGCCACTCCTCTTCACCTCTCTCCTCTCCTCCTCTCTCCTCTCTCCTGTCTCCTCTCTCCTCTCTCTCTCTCTCCTCTCTCCTCTCTCCTCTCTCCGCTCTCCTCGCTCTCCTCTCTCCTCTCTCCTCTCTCCTCTACCCTGGCCTGGTTGTGAGTGCAGTTCTTGTATCTCTGAATCACTGTTCCCCTCTGATGAAAGCAGGCTGGTTCTGAAATAGCTCCTGTCCCTGCCTGTGGACCACAAAGAGATTACTGAGATGACTGCAAATGACTGGTCTGGTGACCACACGTCCCCAAGGATGGACAAGAGGCCGGTCCAGTTCCAAGAGGTCGGTGCCGCCCATCCATTCCATTTGCCCTTCTCCTCAACCTGGGTCGGGATGCAAACCAAACACACTCATTCTCCATCAGACCAGCAGACAAATGACTGAGAGGACTAAACTGCAATTAGGGTGGGGAGAGACATGACCCATCGAGCGAAAGCACCGGTTTGAATTACCGTGCCCCATTTCTTCTCTGCCGCTGTATAAATAACAACATGTCATTGGAGAGAGGCTGAGCTGCTACTGTGCTTGACCGCAAACCAATGTTGAGCATTGCTGTTATTTGTATCTCTGCAATCTTTCAATAACTTGCATATTTCTAGACATGTAATTAAGGAAAAACATTTTTGGGGATGTTGAGAAACTTCAGATATGTTTTTCATTCCTTGCAACAGTTGTTTGTTTTGGGGTAGAAACTGTGAAAAATGTCAACACACTTGTGAAAAAGCTTTGTGTTAGTTGGTTGACCAACACCATCTCTCTGTCTCTTTCTTTCTATTTCCTTTCTGTCTCTGTCTCTGTCTCTGTCTCTGTCTCTGTCTCTGTCTCTGTCTCTGTCTCTGTCTCTGTCTCTGTCTCTGTCTCTGTCTCTGTCTCTGTCTCTGGTCTCTGTCTCGCTGTCTCTGTCTCTGTCTCCTCGTCTCTGTCTCTGTCTCTCTCTCTCGCTCATCCTCTCTCGTCTCATCTCGTCTCTCCTCTCTCTCCTCTCTCTCTCTCTCTCTCCTCTCTCTCTCCTCGCTCTCTCTCTCCCTCTCTCTCCTCTCTCCTCTCTGCCTCACGTCCGCATCTCTTCTCTCTCTCTCTCGTCTCTGCTCAACTTCCCTAATCCATCTCGTCCTCTCGCTCTGCGGCGTCTCGGCCCTCAGAGGGCTCCTCTCCAGGTCGGCGTCTCGCTCTCGCCCTCCGGGCTCTCTCCTCCGTCATCTACAGTGAGTCTCGTACTCGTGCAAAGGTCCCCTTGGGCTCGATGTGGCGCGGTCGCACCTGTCGGTGTTCGTCCACGCAGTCGTGGACACTGGAATGACGCGTCTCGATCGTCTTCTTCCTCGATATCGGATCAGACTGTCTCGATCGTGCTCAGACGGGTGTCACGCCGGAGTTCGTTCGGTTCGCGCGGCACTTCGTCTCCGCCCATGAGATCACTCTGTCAATCGGCCATGCACCAGCATTTGTCGAGGAGTGGGTCGTCGTCGCGCCTTGTTCTCTCCAAAGGCGGGGTACAGGAGGATCCCTCTGACGACACCTCGATCATACTTGCCTCCCGCGTGCGGCGAAGATCAGGGAAGGGCTTCGCACCTGGTGGCGTCAGGAGACTACGTCCGGGAGGACACTCCTCAGCGTCAGCCCTTGGGCGGATATCGTCCTCTGCAGTACGCAGGGCTCAAGCGGCGGTGGTCGGGTCGGCGTCGGGCGAAATTGTCGTCTTGACCAGCGCTCTGCGGACGCTCAAAGACATCTATCTAGCCTGTCTCTCGTCACTTGCTCGGTCATTCCGAACTGCTCTACGGTGCGTCGGAACTCTTTAGAGAGGGAGGCGAGAGTCCTGCGATCGTCTCGGTGGAGGTCTCTCTCATCTCTCTCACCTCTCAGTCACCGACATGCGCACTTCATACGTCGTCTCAGACGTGGGTGTGAATAGACGGGTGAGTGCGTCCTCGGTATCTGGTCGTGAGATCCCGTTCGCCAACTCGCGTCTCCCTCCTCAAATCTCTCTAGGCACTCGTGGGCTCTCTCAAGGGATCTCCGCGCAGTGGATGCGGTCTCCATCTCATCTCTAGCTGTCTCTGCTCTCTCCCGTCTCTACTCTCTCTGGTCGTCCCCTTTCCAGCTCGTACTTCGCACATTGTCCTTCGGCCATAGTCTGCACTATCCTTCCAATCGAATCTCGCCCTTTACTACACAGATGTAGTCTACCTAGGACACAGCTACTCAAATCAACAACAAAAAAACGCCAGGATGGACAGAGAGAGACAGGAAAGAGAGGAATAGAAAGACAAATGATACATCTCTTTAACACTGTTTTGTTAACTCTATAACATCCCCCAAAGGTAAAAAAGCTATAAACGTATGAATGCCAAGGAGATTATCTACAGACATGTTCAAACTAAGTCATGAAGGTTTTGGTTCAGTGATGTTCCTATGAAAGCATCTAAACTCCCCAATGTTTTTCTGTTAAGTTTCACTTTTTTTCCTGCTTTGACCAAGACATGACACATTCAAGACTGATTACAAAATCTGTGAGTTACTGCTCTTTCCAACATACATATCCAAACATCAATAACTCAAACGAATAGTAGACCATAGGCACTCAGTTTAGGCACTCGCATCTATACAGGAAATTACCCCAAATATATCATTTTAGGAAGATACATAGGAAGCCATGTACTTAGAATAACGTTTCATATTGTTTTCTTAAGTTGGAATGTGATTCTGGGGTCTTGGTGACACCAGGACACTAGGAGGGTGAGAAACCAGCACATTTCTCTAGTGTGACACCGATACTAGGAGGGTGAGAAACCAGCACATTCTCTATGTGGTGACTCAGGACTGGCAGGCAGAGAAGGCTGCTGTGGTGGGTCTGAGTTGGACGTCTCAGGACTAGGTCTCCGAATCTGTCTCAGGGTGTGGATCAGGGTCTAAGGCTGGAACTGAGGCTGGGACTGAGGCTGGGACTGAGGCTGGGACTGAGGCTGGAACTGAGGCTGGGACTGAGAGGGGATTCCTGGCTGGCTAGACTGATCCAGACCCTTGGGGATCCAGACTCCCTCGATAATAAAACATGGAGAGACCTGTCAGCACTGCAGATATTCGCTGGAAAGATAAGCAGAAGCCTTTTTGCATTACTTCTTCCCTCTCCTCCCTTTCCCTGTTCTGGTTTTTGAAAGCCTGCCGAGGTACATTCTGGAAGTCTTTGTAAAAACCATTTTTTACTCCCTTGACTCTCTTTTCTTTCCTTCTGAACATCCATAAATCCACACAGTTAATCAGTTGGGGAAACAGGCTTGACTATTTTCAGCAGCCTGCTCCAATTGAACCAGGGTTCTTCTCAAAATGTAATGTTTGTGATGTCATCAACCTGGACTATACCACTTCCTCTACAGCACACAGGGGAGGTCATTACCCGCCATGATGTTTAAACCTTTCACTCAGATAACAGATATGGTACAACCCACACTAGCCTTCTCAGATGGTGGGAACCTGTCAAAGCTCCAATGTCACTAAGTCTGTGGGGGTGGACGGGGAGCTGATAGTATCTAGACTGTGGGGAGGGGGGGTGTGAGGGTGTGAGGGTGTTACCTCACCCTCATACAGGAGGCCCAGTCTGGGTCTGGCCTCCTAACTCACTCTGCTGTATCTAAGCCCTGTCATTGGGTGTGATGTCATAAGCGTGGGACAAGGGCGTGGATGAGGACCACGTCAGCTGGGGTTAGTCTCCTGAGCCAAAGGGTTATGGTTAACGAGCACCAGCTCTTGGTTTACGTACCTGAGGGACGCAAGGAGTGACAAACACCAACACAGCTTACAGTAAACGACGACATCCGCAACACAGAGAGTAAACAACATCAACGCAACATGACACACGACAAAGGGACTAACGGTAACAAGGTCACCCCTACGCCCTGCAGACCTTGTGTGCTTTCTAGGTTTGTTATTGAACAACCAGTCAAGAGAGAGTGAGGGGAGGGGGGGGGAACAGGGGAGCGAACTTCAAAGGAGCTGTCAGGCTGTCCTCAGAGTCCAGCTTCCTCCCCTGCCACCATCAGTCACCAGCGCTGAGTTCCTGAAGACGTGGGGGCTCAGACAGTGTAGACAGACACCAACAAGGAGAGGGTGACAGGCCGACAGGGAGAGAGAGACATTTGTCAAATCCGTGTCGGTGTGTCGGCCTGTGTGTGTGTGTGTGTCTCTGGGAAGCCCCCAGCCCCTGGTGCCTGGCTGTCCCTTTGTAACCGTCAGCCTGGTAAATCAGACTGGCTCTCTCTGAGGAGCACAACGCTCGACCACAGGAGCAGAACTCACTCTCGGCTCAAGCCCCGCTCTGACAGGTTCCCTGCCTGTCCCCCTTGCTCGGTGACTGATAAAAGTCTGATTCTCCAGTGTTATGACTGTGGGTGACTGTTGACGTTGTTGACAGATAGAGGAGAGAACGGCTCCTGATTGATAGGCCACAGAACGAGCAGGAAAGGAGACTGTGTTGTGTGCTGGCCCAGTTGAAGCTGTGGGTTTGAGCTGGGGCCAGGGTTGGGAATACACCCCATCTGCCTGGCTGTGTGGACTGGGTCTGGGCCTGGGCCTGGCTGGGTCTGGCCAGGCCTGTCTGGAGGTCATGCTAATCCTGTTTGTTTTGGGAGATGGAGGGAGCGTAGTGAGAGACATGGGGCATTGGAGAGGGTGGGGGTCTGAGTGGCAAATAACCCCCTCACACGCACACACACACACAAACAGACATGTAGTGACTTACTAGGCCGGGCAAGGCTGTGTGTTGCAGAGGTGAGAGCCAAGCACCGGTCTGATCTGGGGGTTACAAAGTGTTGAGTTGACCTGTGTCTTCTGGTCCTGCAAACAGATGGCCTTGGTCGAGATACGACCTGAGGAGAGAAAGAAAGGAGAGAGAGCGAGAGAGAGAGAGAGAGAGAGGGAGAGAGAGAGGGAGAGAGAGAGAGGGAGAAGGAGAGAGAGAGAAAGCATTCTTATCAGTTTAGCATATCTCGCCAGCAGTGAGAAGGTTGTACAAAGGCCGCAGCCTTGTCCTGTGTTCCTGTGTGAGCCACATGGGAGGTCAGAGGGCTGGGCTGTGGTCTGAATGAAACAGTGCAAGTCTGCAGATACTGATCTCTGCTGTGAGCAGTCTGTCATAGCCCGCTCTGGTCTGTCTACTGGCTACTGTCGCCAGACCCTACTGAGACAGGGAGAGGGAGGGAGGGGAAACACTGATCAGACACACACGCAGAGACACACGCAGACACACACACACACCCACACACACACACACACAGAGGGAGAGGTTCATTCAGTGACACACACTGCTGAGTGAATAGGATAGAGAACTCAGTGGGTACGGGCAGGACCAAAGAACACTGTGCTAGTCTTTCACTGCCTCTGACAAAGGTGCTTTTGATTAACCTCAACACACTTCCCTCCCACCCACCCAGACCTACACACACACACACACACACACTGAGATGCAAACGGATGGACGTGCACGCGTCGACACACACACACACACACAAACATACACACACCCACACGCTCAACGGACTGAGGCTCCAGGTGGACTCCCCTCCGTGCCTCGCCGTGTGAACAGATACAGACGCGCGCTCTTTCACCTTGTAACCCCCCCTCCCCCACCCCTCACCCCCCCCCCACTCACCTCCGGCGCAGGGGGCGGAGCAGTCGGAGCGCACCACCCCCCAGGTGTAGTTGGGCTTCCTCTCGCTGCGGAGCAGGGTGTACTCCCACACCACGCCAGGATTCTTCCCCTGCAGCAGGATCTGGAGGGCAGAGGAAGGACCTCGTCAGCATGTGTGTGTGTGTGTGTGTGTGTGTGGGGGGTGTACGGATGTCTCTGTGTGTGTGCTCGTGTGTTAATGTTCCCGAGGACATTAACACGTCTTCTGTGAGTGGGAGGCCGGATGTGCTTGACTCAGCTCTGTCTGTGTGGTTAAACCAGGAAGTAGCAGTAGCTTGGTCCTGGTGCCCCCTGCCTGGTGTTGGCAGCCTGGGTCCTGGGTCAGGGAACACTGGCTGGACTGACTCAACTCTAATGGAGAGGAACTCTGCGGCCACATGAAGCACCTCTTTGTTCTCTTTCAGACTTGGCCTGAATGAGCCATGCCACTTTTTGGGGTCACTTTATAAACTGCCAAAACCCAAAGGGTTTGTTTTGACAATTGAGGAGAGCAGGGACAATAAATGAATAGATGTAGTCTAAGCATAGAGACCGTTGGAAAGTTGTTAGTCCGTTCAGGGCTGCCTTTCACGCTTTCTCTTTTCCACATCCTCTTTGACTAAACTGTTCCCTTCACTTCCAGGGGCAGTGCTGGCAGCGGTCGACCATCTACGTAAATCGTTTGAAAGTAAACACATCAAAGACACTCTGGTCACTGGAGGCTTCGCTATTGAATCTGTCCGCGATCCAGGGCTGGACCACGTCAGCCCCGAGCGAACTGCAGGTGAGGTCATCCACGCTGTCGTCCCAGAAACCAGGCCTGAGGCCTGGAACACACAGAGACATCAGCTGGGACGGTCACCAGAGTCCCCTATCTAGATCAGGTCAGAGGAAGCCAGCAGGAAGGGGATTCCTAGACCGTATATATATATATATATATCTGTCCCACCAGCACCCACAATGCAAGGAACTGTCATGTTCTTGTGCAGTTTGGAAAACTTTGAGTGGTCCTGCAGCTCAGAGGAGCAGATGGTGTGGATGTGAGAGCCTGCTGTGTGGAGGATGGAAGTCCCAGACACAGCTGGACTAGAGAACTTACTAGAATACGACTACTGAGAGGGGACGGAGAGAAAGAGACAGACAGACTGACAGATCAGACAGATAGGTAAAGAGAGAGAGAAAGAGAGAGAGAGAGAGAGAGAGAGAGAGAGAGAGAGAGAGCGTGAGAGACCGAGCATCTCATGTAATTTGTGATAGATATAAACTGCAGTCCTCAGTTAAACTCCAGAGTTTCCATCTAGACCTATAGCTGCTGGAAGTGAGCCACGAGTCGCTGTACTGTGCTGCACGCTAGCCTGAACCTGTCCACGGCACGGCCCACATCTCCTGGCTCCGCTCCAGGAGGGGGCTCCACAGGCTTACCCAGCCATCTGGAGGCCAGCAGTCGCATCAGCCCCGGGCCCAGACCAGACCTCCCTTATGGGGATTGCCCTCAGAAGCCCTGGCCTCCCCCAGACCTCCTCCCACCTCCCAGCCGGTGCGTGGCCAGCCCAACCTCCCTGACCCTGAATCAGCCAGCACCGCACCCAGACCCTGAATCAGCCAGCACCGCACCCAGACCCTGATTCAGCCAGCACCGCACCCAGACCCGGACAGCCAATCATTGTGCTCGGATGATGGTGCCTGGAAATCTGTCTGTAGACAGAAAGCTGTCCATGTATTCATAGTGAGCCTGGTTACGACCATCATCAGGCCAAGCGACACTATCAAAATAAATCCCCCCTGTTGCACCGGTCCAACATGGTACGGTCTCAGGTTGGGGATGCTGTGGCACACCTCCTTTCTTCTCAACACTTCCAGGGCTCGGGGGATGATGAACGACGGCGTTGCAGACGGGCCCGCAGACCTGCGGCATCACCTGCTGCCGCACGCCACCTGCGGCAGCTCTGGACTGCTCTGACCCTGGCCAGCGGCGCCACAAGAATGTCAACACGGAGGAATAATCCCCAGCTCTTTCTCCTCAGAAACCCACAGAGGTTAGCGCCCTGTGTTATGTCTGGTCTCTCTCCGCACCCCACCCCCATCCCAGCCCCCCCCCAGGCCCTCTCCTCCGATTTTTCTCTCCACCTCCTCTCCCCCTGTTCTCCTCCCAGCCTCCCCTCGAGCTGCAGCACTGACGCCCCGTCACAGTTTATCCTTCCACTCTTCAGCGTTTGCTTTCCTAAAGCCTTCCAGCTCGAGTCGGTGGACTGGTTTAGCTTTCTCCCCCGGTCTCCACCACAGTGTGGGGATCTTTCCACAGGCTCGGGGGGTAGAGCACCAGGCTCAGAGCACCAGGCTCAGAGCACCAGGCTCAGAGCACCAGGCTCAGAGCACCAGGCTCAGAGCACCAGGCTGCTTCACGCCCTTCTGCTGCTTGTTTTAATTTGGAAGGAGCTGCTTTCTATCGAGCTAAGTCTCTGTGTTCCCCTGATCCCAGCCTCTCTCAGACCCATAGAGTTCAATTGCAGAATTCCTAATCTTTTAATCCCCCCCCCACTCTCTCTCTCTTTCTCTTTCTCTATCTTTCTCTTCTTTTTGTAATTACGGGGCATACTTAGAGAGATTAGGCCATCTCATCTGTGAATCATGGTCGTGCAACAGCTGATTGCTGGAGAGTAGACTTGTGACTCTGAGACAGGCAGGCAGGGTCAGGATCCAGTATGTTTCAGAATCTAGCCCGAACACAATGACAACACAGTGCACAACTGTGGAGAAATATGAAAAGCTTCGCCGAGACTACAGGGCCATGTCGGGGTACTCTAACACGGATGGGTTTAGTCAAAAAGTTCCCGAAAAAGTGGTGTGGCACACTAAACCTCTAACCATGCAAGCCAGTTAAAGCGTACAGCACTCGTCAAACAACACCCAAACCAATCATTTGTACATCATGAGAGAAAGCCGACCTATAAACAACAGCATTTTTGGGGGGGGGGATAACTCGCAAACTCTGGTTTGGTAGATGGCTAACAGAAAGAGTGGTGACTGAGGAGGCATTCCACAGCTTCCTGTGTGACACCCCACCATACTGATGCTCCTCAGCCCTGCTTCAGCTGCTCTCTGTAGTTCAGGTGTGGCTTGAGGGCTGGGGAGGGGGGGGGGCTTAGCTTTTAAATATCCCCCCCCTCCATCCGAAGTGGATGTTCTTTGTGCGACCTTCACCTGGCGAACCTCTGTTTTCCTCACATGGGGGGTTAGAGGTCAAGTGGAAAACCAGCGCTGCTTTTCACACAGCTCTGCTGCAGGGGACATGGAGCACCCAGGGAGACTCTCATACACACTGAAGACGGACGCTGAGGTTTGTAACCTTTTCCAAATGTGGGAGGTACAGTATGTGAGATTCTGGCAGTCCGACTAGCTGTTGAAAAGCTCGTGCATGATGTGTTCCATTACAGTGTTTCTTGCTTTAGTGTGCCTCCGTTTCAACATGTAAGGACTTGCCTTCACCTCAAAGCCTTGACTTCTAACACACCAACAGTAATGAAGAGGTGTGTGCATCCAATGCTTACAGTATATCATATCTTTATATATTCTGGCCCTTCCAAACACTGTTTACAGACCAGCCTGAACATAAAGGATTGGGAACTGTACATTTCCCACGTAGCCCACAGATACTGAGTGAGCTGTGTGTGTTCACGGTAAGTTGTTTGGGATAAAAGTGTCAGCTAAGTCTTTGTTATTACACATGCAAAACACCCGTAGAGGGGAGAAGTGGGACACCCTGGCATCTCTCTCTCTCTTTCATTCATCCCCTAAACTAACATCTCACTGAGCTTTTGCACTCTTCCCCCCCCTCTATCTCTCTCTCTCTCTCTCCCCCTGTCTCTCTCCTCTCTGGATGCCATGCACCTCTCTCTCTCTCTCTCTCTCTCTCTGTCTCTGTCGCTCTCTCTGTCGCTCTCTCTCTCTCTCTATTGAAGTTAAAGCCGCTGGCCCAGTTTCAGATAAACCACCGGTATGTGCAGAATCCTGTTCTTTCCTCACATGAAGTGCACAGATCTGGAAGTTCAAAGCGCACGGCGAGCCGTTTGAACCCCCCGAACCGCTTTATTATGGAGATGAAAGCTACCACCCGACAACACCAGAACCAGAATACAATTAATCCTCCACTGCGGAGTTAGCCTCCGCTCTGTTCTAGCCTTCGTAGGTGCCGTTCCAGAGTTTATTCCTCTCCCCTTGACTAGGAGGGAGGGAGAGAGGGAGAGAGGGAGGTAAAGAGAGAACGGGAGTGGCGGTGAATGAAAAAAGGAGGGGTGGTCGAGAGGTAGGAAAAGAGACAAAGAGGGTGGTGTAGGGAGGTAGTGAGTGCGAGGGGAAGAGAGGGAGGAGGACAGGGACAGATGCAGGGAGCCTAGCGGTGGAGTGCTGTGCTTTGCCAGGGCCGTGTCACAGCTGACACGGGAGCGCACGTCAGCGCACGGCGGCTTACTTCAAACACCAGGCTCTCATTAGTGGGACCCGCGGCGTACAGGCTCTCTGGGCGGTTGAACGTGCGTTGGTAGTCGAACACCGTCCCGCCAAAGTGGAACTTTCCGGGCCAGTCCACAGTCCAGTCGCCGGTCAGGAGGTACTTCCTCTTGAGCGAGCGCACGGCCAGGTAGGAGGTGGAGATCTCCATTTCCTGGATGTGGATGCTGCGTGCCCCAGCTGGGATGGTCACAATGGGGTAGTACTCTGTGGGGGAGGAGGAGAGGGAGGACATCAGTCAACTTCAGAGGAGTGATGACTTGGCGTTTTTGAGTCAATGTCAACACTCACAGACGGGTTTGACATTTCAGTAGCACCTGCTTCACCGAACAGGGGTTCATTAGAGAGAACAGTGCCTTTTGAAAGACACGTTTTTGAAAACATCCTGCTGTATAGCTATGCACATACACACACACACACACACACACACAGCTCATACACATACACTCCTCTAAGCCTCCATCTGTGCAGTGCCCCAGTGTTTGCGCATGTGTTTGTGCCTGTGTGTGTGCATGTGTGTGTGTGTGTGTTTGTGCCTGTGTGTGTGTGCGTGTGTGTGTGTGTGTGTGTGTTGTGTGCATGTGTGTGTGTGTGTGTGTGTGTGTGTGTGAATGGGACATGGGACATTTTGAATTCTCTAGCAGATGCCACAGAGGAACAGACTGACCCTCCCTCCAGACAACTGATTCACTATCACAACCTGTCTGGAGTTACTTTTCCAGATTACAGGCTGTGTGTGTTTATGTGTGTATGTGTGTATGTGTGCATGTGTGCATGTGTGTGTGTGTGTGTGTGTATGTGTGATGGTGTGTGTGTGTGTGTCGCGAATGTGCCGTGCCCTACCGTTGGCCCTATGCTGGAGGATGTACTGTCCCTTATAGAACTTGCAGGTGGAGTTGTCTCCCTTACACACGCCACAGGCATCCAGAGAGGCCCTGGAGCCCAGCACCTGGTCACAGCCCACAGACTGCAGGAGGAGAACAGCAGCTTAAACATGGTCCTGGACTGGGCATCACAGAGTGAGATGAAGAGAGCAGGGAGGCTACGCCTTACAAGACTGGGGTTTCCTTATATACGTGTTCTGGGTGTCCTCGATTTAATTCAAATCTGTAAATTCAATTCACTTTAATAATCTCAAAGGACATTGTTCAGGTAATTTTGTGTACACAGTTACCAAATAAGTTATAAAAAACACAGACAAAAGAATATTCACAGCTGCAGCAATGAAATGTCAAAATAAGTAAAGCAATTGACTTTGGAATCGATTCTCATGTAGAATAAATGTACCTGTAAAGAAACGACTGAGACACTGGGAACCCTCCGCTGAGACGAAGCTTACCTCACACACTCCCTCAATGCACACACCCTCCCTGTGGCTGGAACAGGAAGTGCCATCCTTCACCTTACTGGACATGGCAAAGAAGAAGTCAAAGTCTTCAGCGATGCAGTAGAGCTTGCACACGTCCTCTTCTGAAGGGAGAGAACAGAGTGGAGTGTCAACATGGAACTGAACTGTCCCAACTGTCACCAACTGTCACCAACTGTAATATCTACCTGATGGAGCATCGTGGGATTTGCATACAGTATTAAAATATGAATCATGTGATAATATGCCAGCCCTCTTCTTAGATAGTTTTTTTTTGGAGACTTGAAATGGCACACAAACATTTGGCCTGCTTTGCCCCTGATTAAGACCCATATTGATACATCCGATGATCAATTATGTCTCAGGGCACTGTTGGAATGACAAGTTGAAGGGATTGAAACCCAGAGGGTTTTCTCCCAAAACGGTTGTGCTTCCTCAACAACAGACTGGTAGGTTTGTAGTTTTCTATCTGCTGTCCCGATGACCCCAGTAGGAGGGGTTAAGCCTGCTCTTCAGCTCCAGGCACCTCCTCCTGGTCTCAGAAACTGGGCCATGACCTCACACATTCACTGGCCTGTGCGTGACCTGCAGCCTCCCCACACTCATGGATCGAGGGCGAGAGGAGGGTTGTCGAAAGAGAACAGAGATTCCAAGGTAGAACGACACAGAGAGTGAGAGAGAGAGAGTGTAGGAGGCAGAAAGAGAGATGGACATGGCCCAGAGGAAATACAAGTTTCTGCAATCCTCTTATGAAGGGAGGTGAGATAGCGTTGGCCCCGCGCCACAGAAGACTGGCCAAGATCTGCACTATGTATCCTCATTAATCAGAGGATTAACACACGTACAAACTCTTTCACTCAAACGCATACACACATATCTCCCTGTCTTTCTCCACCCTCTCTCTTTCTTTCTCTTACTGACTCCCCCCCCCCTCTCTCTGGCTCCCCCCACCACCATTACCTCCACCACCACCCCCATCTCTCTTAATCCACCCCTGAGGGCTTGCTTTATAATCTGTATCTGTTCTCTGGGAGAGTGCAGGTGGCGACATGTCTCTACATTAGACTGGCTCAATTCATTCACAGTTCTCCCAGCAGCCAAGAGATCTACCTGCAACCTGCCAACTGCACAGGCACACACACACACACATTCACACATATGCACGTGCACTCACATAAACAGCCACCCACACAAAAGTGAACCGTTTAACAACAAAGGCAACAAACTGTTTCAAAACCAATCTTGAGGTGAGTTAGCGGAGAGAACGCATTAGAGCTTTGTGAGTTCAAACGGGACTAAATCTCTCTATCCTTCTGATTAATCTGCAGTGTTAATCACATGCACCTTTTAACGAGCTGGAGCTGGAGCTGAAGAACCTGGAGTGCTTTAATACAGGTTCAACTTTATAAAGTTACTCTCAAACTTTGGAATGTGCCAGAAACGTTCCCGTTGAAGCCAAAAAGCATGCAGAGGCAAAGCACCAACTGCACTCTAACACATCAAGACCTGCACCAATGGTAGAGTGCCCTGTCCCCTAACTACCCTTGGCATGGTCTGCCCCTGTCTCTGCCCCGCGATTTCTTTGACGGCGAGCGATAGGAAGAGCTAAATCCATCCTGTACCTTCTACTTTGGTGTAGGGCTTCCACTTGTAGTACCATCCTCGGAAGGGTTTGCTGTTGTACTCGGCACACTGCTGGGCCCGGAAGTCCACGGCTCCGGAGGGGCACGGCCTGCTGTTGCACAGCTGGTTCAGACGAGCCGAGCCCTGGCAGAACCTGCCGTTGTGCTGGGGCCTGGAGGGAGGAAGAACAGCCAGTTAGCGCATGGAGAGGGCTGGCAGGCTGATGCAGAGGGCTGGCAGGCTGATGCAGAGTCACGACCAGACTTAAAGAGATTGACAACTAATTTTGTGAACTTATAAAAGTATGCATTTTTATTGTTAAATTAGAGAGTGAAAAGAGCAACTGACCCATTTTCTTGTGTTATTTAACACAAGTCTTTGGAAAGAAAATCATTATTTACATTGCTCTATTTTAGTTTTTATACGAGATTTTCTTTAAACTGGGAGTGAGAGAAACGAATACAAACAGATCGAGAGAAAAACTGAGGGGAGAGCCAGTCCACTGCCATTAAAACATGGACCACAGCTTTTTCCATCACAGCCACATGAAGAGTGGACCTGTGTTCTGAGGGTAAAACTACACTACCCACATGCCCCTGCTGTGAGCCTGCAGTCCAGCCCACAGCAAAGCTTAGTCAGAGGGTCTGTGTAAAGAGGAACTCTTACTGCTTCCTAACCACAGAACAAATTATGCTCTGCTAGACTCTTCCTGCTGCCTGGAAGTGTGTGTGTGTGCAAATGTAAGTGTGTCTGTGTGTGCGTGAACATAAGTGTGTGTGTGTGTGTCAGAAGGAGATATCTAAAGGCCTTCATGATACATTCCAGTAACCTTGAATCCTGTATAACAAGCCCATTAGTAAATACCTGATCTAAACGTGTCATCAAGTAAGATACAACACTCACAAACGCTCGTGACAAATGTTTGGCAAGCTCCAGTCTGAGCTTACACAGCGATGTTGTCCTAGACACTGTAGAGTGTGCGGGGTGGCCTAACAAACTCATACCAGTGATTCCTAAACAGCCACCCACTGAGAAAATTGACTGAAGCTATTTACGATGTTAACCACCACCGTGTTACTTGTGTATTGTGTGTCAACTGCGTTGCATTTTGTGTGTTCCCTGTGTGTTACCCTGTGATTTAACCCATGTGTGTTACCCTGTGATTTAACCCTGTGTGTTACCCTGTGAATTAACCCTGTGTGTTACCCTGTGTGTTACCCTGTGTGTTACCCTGTGTGTTACCCTGTGTGTTACCCTGTGTGTTACCCTGTGAACCCTATTACTCTGTCTCCAGTCATGTGGTCAGCCCTATGTGTTAACCTGTTTTATTTTAATCGTCATTTGGATTTTGTTTTGCCTGTTGTAAGGCCTCATTTTCCCCAAAGGGATAAATAAAGTACTATCGTATTCAAAGCAGCACACACATTCCATATATAGGACTGTCAATGAGGATGTGAACCTTCATAGAGACCTACTGTCGACGCTGAGTCACAGGGTTAAGGATATTCATTGTTGACGTTTTTGTTTTGTTTTCGTCTTTTAGATTATTGTGTTTGGTTTAGGTTAAGATGATCACTATTATTATATCTTCTCTCTGAAATACATAGTCCCGGAACTGAATAGACAAGAATGTGTTTCAGTCTAAAAAATTAAAGAAAGCGTTAAAGAAAGCGTTAAAGAAAATAACATGATTATTTTGAGATGATTTGATTTCGAAAAACACTTTTGGTGAAAAGTGCCTTTGCCCAGAGAAGCAGTCTAAGCCGTCACCGCTCCTGGTGAATGGAAGTGACCCTGGCACTCAGAATCAAAGTGCCTGTCTGAAGCTGTTGTTTGGAGATGGACATGCCTTTGTGTGGAGGGATCTGTCCCTGAGTCTCCGGACAGATCCTATTAGTGCTGGGGTCTGGAGAGATGCAGGCGCATATGTTAGAGTGCTTATAGAGACAGCAGGGGAGCTGGCGACGGGGACCCAGCAGGCTTCAGCTCCTCTGTCACAGCAGACAGAACCTCCACACACCACCCCCTGACCCAGCAGGCTTCAGCTCCTCTGTCACAGCAGACAGAACCTCCACACACCACCCCCTGACCCAGCAGGCTTCAGCTCCTCTGTCACAGCAGACAGAACCTCCACACACCACCCCCTGACCCAGCAGGCTTCAGCTCCTCTGTCACAGCAGACAGAACCTCCACACACCACCCCCTGACCCAGCAGGCTTCAGCTCCTCTGTCACAGCAGACAGAACCTCCACACACCACCCCCTGACCCAGCAGGCTTCAGCTCCTCTGTCACAGCAGACAGAACCTCCACACACCACCCCCTGACCCAGCAGGCTTCAGCTCCTCTGTCACAGCAGACAGAACCTCCACACACCACCCCCTGACCCAGCAGGCTTCAGCTCCTCTGTCACAGCAGACAGAACCTCCACACACCACCCCCTGACCCAGCAGGCTTCAGCTCCTCTGTCACAGCAGACAGAACCTCCACACACCACCCCCTGACTCAGCTGGCTGCTCGCTTCTACGCCCAGAGACGATCTATCGTGAAAGGTCACATGGTCTGAGTGCAAAGAAGCAGGAGAAGTGTGTACGTCCTCGTTGAGAAATGTGTAAAAGGCAAGTTATTTTCTCGGATTCTCGTCCGTTTCACTTCTGTTGAAGCAGAACTAAAGGCCTCGTCTCTCTAGGCAGATCCTGTGTAGCGCCGATCCCAGAGGCAAAGTAAATCTGCCAGGACAGAGATGAGGCCAAACTTCAGCAGGCTAGGGGTCAGGCTGGAGGTCATCCTGTCTGGATAGTCCTCTTAGTCACCTGTTCCCCCCCTCCCCCCTCCCCCCTCCCCCCTCCCCCCTCCCCCCTCCCCCCCCTCCCCTCCCCCCTCCATGGACTCCCCTTCATCCTTCCTTACCTCACCCAGAGGCTCTCAACAACCCCCTATCCCATTTTCTTGCTTAAACACACACACACACGCATGCACACACACACACACACACACACAATGAGCCCTCTTTGCTGACCTTCCAGGTGCCCCAGACCTCCCTGTAGTCAGGCTGGCGTTACTGCCTGTGTCTGATAGCAAACCTGATAGCATGGCAGCCTCTCATACTGCTGCACCCTCACCTATAATTCTTTTAGAGTACCTCCATGGGTCTCAACCCCCATATACCAGCTTTATGGCCTGTCAGGGGCAGCCTGGGAGGGGCTAGCTCGTCTGGTCATCCCCCCTCCATCCCAGAGTGGCCTCTCTTCACTCTACTAGTCAGTCAACGTGACGAAGGCACCTGCCTTGTTGTTGTTGTGGTTGTTGTTTCTGTTGTCAGCAGAGAACATGGACCGAAGAGGACGTACATATCACTGAAAAATACATTTCCTTCATAATCTGTCCTGTTTTTTTGGGGGGGTGGGGGGGGGGTTAGAGAGGACACCCTCTACTCTCCTCTCTACCCTACAGGAGTGTGAGCCTGAGAGTTTAAACAAGAGGCCAGATTAAGGGTAATCCATCCTCAGAACCTCAGATTACAGCAAGAGGGGGCCAGCCAAAATAATCTGACAGATTGTGAGGAGAAAAAAAACACCCTTCTATTCACACGCGTCTGACCTAAAAAGTGTAGCATGGAGAAACGGAGCGAGTTCACTAGAAACACCATGTGTTGGAAGAGAACAGAGATAGAATCCAGTAGAATCCAGGAATCTGTCTGCAGTGTATAATCATGTCTCTAAATATGGGTCATCTCCAATATCCTGTCGTGCTGAAATCTTTGCTTTGGAGGTAAGGAGGTAGGCAGGTGAGGAACCTCACCATGTCTTGGACGAGGATCGTAGAGAGAACCAGGAGATCTTGTGTAATCCAGACAGTTCCTTGGCCCTAACCACTGTAATACTGTTTGAACTAATGCATTGAGCAATCCTACAGGGGCAAGGCGTGCAACGGTTCCTCAAAGTCTCTGAACGTTTGGACTAAGACTTCTTCAATACCTTTAATGCAATCAAAGTCAGCTGACTGGTCTTGGTTGGGATCCAGGAGTCTAATCCCATGTTGTTGCACTCTGGCCTGAGCCCCAGCCAGCGGCTCGAGCTGCTAGCTCCTGGCTAAGTCACCTGTCTGTCAGTCCCACTCCCTCTATTGTCTGGCTCCCTGTGCGAAGCTCCAGGGCTTGTCCTTGAAGACATTAACCTCCCCCCACTCCCTCTGCCTCTTAATCTCTCATTAATCCACAGGTGAGGGGTCGATCCCATCTGACCGCCAGCGAGCGCTCAGATAAATCACACTTGCTGTGTAAACACCTGAAGGCTACCCCCCCCACCCCTCACTTCTAAATCCCATTTTTGAAAAGCCCCTGCGAGGATCGACCCCCACAGTCATCGAGGCAACGCGAGACGTGGCTCGCGGTGTTCTGGGATGGTGTGCAGAGCTAGTGTCTGCTGGCTGACAGACTGGCTGGCTGACCAGCTGAATGATGAGAGTGGTTAAGAGGCAGACAGCTCGTTGGCAAGCAGCTCGCTCAGGTGCTTCCACACAACAGGGAGCTCTTGTGTTTGTGTGTGTGTGTGTTTGTACAGTATATCTGAGTTGGTGCATTAGTACGTGTGTGTGTGTTTGTATGCGTGTGTGTATGCGTGTGTGTAGGTGTGTATGCGTGTGTGTAGGTGTGTGTGTAGGTGTGCGTGTGTGTATGCGTGTGTGTAGGTGTGTATGCGTGTGTGTATGCGTGTGTGTAGGTGTGTATGCGTGTGTGTAGGTGTGTGTGTAGGCGTGTGTGTTTACCTGGGGCTGGAGCAGGAGCGCTCTCTGTGCATGACTCCTCCTCCACAGGTCCTAGAGCAGGCCGACCACTCGGACCATCCAGACCACTGACCGTGGACCGCCCTGGGACCGTGGTCCCCATGCTTCACACACTGGCCCCGACGACACCACTGGAGCAGGGGAGGGGGGTGAGAGAGAGAGAGAGAGAGACAGAGAGAGAGAGAGAGAGAGAGAGAGAGATAGAGAGAGAGAGAGAGAGAGAGAGAGAGAGAGAGTAGAGAGAGAGAAAGACCCACAAAGGAGGGAGATGAGAGAGGAGGAGAGGGACAGAGAGAAGAGAGCAACATTAGTATCTGTGGTGAGATCCTTGGCTGGGTCCAGCCCTCAGGTTCCTGAGGTTCCTGGTTTGGGTGGATGCCTGAAACCCACACCTGGGGAATGAAACGTACACTCACACACTGCAGCACACCTGGAGGACTAGGCTCATCTGGGACAAACCACACTCACACACACACACACACTCACCACACACACACACACACACACACACACACACTCACACACACACACACACACACACACACACTCACACACACACACACACACACTCACACACACACACCCACACACACACACACACCCACACACCACTCACACACACCACACACTCACACACACACACACACACACACTCACACACACACGTACGCAAGCTGCAGCACACCTGGGCCAAAACCACACACATCACCACCTTTCTCTCTCACTCAATATCATCTTTCACAGCGGGAAAAGAATAGGAGCCTTGTCTTCTCGCGGGACATTCAACAATGCACAAAACACTCCTGCAGGTGTGTGTGTGTTTCTTGGAGTGTTTTGGTGGGTGAACCTGTCTTCTACATTTAACTGTTTGCGAGTGTGTTTTGGGTGTTTCACAGAGCTACTGTTTCAGCCACATGTGTGAGTCCATTTAGAACTCCAAAAAAGGATTATTCATCGTCAACAGTACGAATATTGGATTCACTAATGAATCAAAAAACCTGTCAAACAGGGACATCTCACTCACCATGTCAGGCCCACAGCTGGTGCCCTCGGCGGCGGGCATGAACTTGGTCTCACACCTGTGCCCTGTCCGGTGACACCACAGGGATTTGCAGATGTCCTGCAACAAAACCAAACACAGCACACTAACATGTCACGAACACAGGCTTGGCAGAGGCGTTTTGAAACCAGGGACGCGGTGGGCCCTGCCTGACACAAACAAAGCCATTTAGGTCTAATGGACGACGCCTGCTACGAGCCAGATACACGGCAACAGGCTGTACGACAAGAACCTGGCACCCGGTGCGTGGTGTCGTCCTCCTGCACTCGCATCTGCCTCCCCTTCATCACACCCCACCGCCATGGTTACAAACAATAAGCTCCGCCTAACTGCCCTGTCAGGTCTAATCACTGGGTTCTCCCAATGAACCAGGCAATTTCTGCATCTTTTCTTTCCTCCTGACAATGCAGTGGTGAGAGCGGCGGGGACCAGGGGGTGGGAGGGGGTGTGAGGGGCTGGGGGGTGAGGGGCTGGGGGGGTGAGGGGCTGGGTGCCTGGCAGAGAGGATGGAGCGGTGCCACTGTGGCACGCTGCCCGGCTGCATCTGGCAGACGCACACAGAGTGGCAGAGACAGAGAGGGGGTGGCGAGCGATGCCGCGGCCCTGTGCTAATCTGCCTCTCCCGGACCGGGCCAGCGGGCCACCGTCGTACGAGCGCGCGGCTAATTAGCTCTGACCCACGCTCCTCCTCCGCTCCGTGTGAAACACCTCTCTACAGGGGCCCACCAGGGACAAAATAACACCACTGCACAAAACAGCCCCAAATCCTCGTTAATGAACATGTGACGTAAATCTGCTATAGAAGGTCGACGGTAAAGGGATTGAACAACAAGAGCTTCAAGAGTTCGGGAGCATACAAATAGCACATAGGGGCGTGTACAATGGAGCTGGCTACAGCATGGACATCCTACAGACTCCGCTGATTTCCCAGCACAAGCGGCATCCCACGAGCTCAGTCCTTCGTTCACTGCTGATTTACATGTGAATGCCTGTTGCGTTGAATGTGCTTATAGCAGAGGCTTACAGGGGCCCACATCATTAGCTAAGCTTTGCTCAGGTCACTTCATTCTCCAGGCGCGACGGGTTCGAATTTGGTTAACGGGAGGTTAAATATGGCGGTGAGAGATGTAGAATCTCTACAAAGATTGTGTAGATTAAATCCCTGAATTAACGATGTCCTGATTGGAATTTGACTTGCACCCTGCCAAGCTACATGCAGTGTGTTGGTAGACTAAGTGGAGTTATTTAGAGGGATTAGGCCTTGCTATGCTATGGACCTCTCCCTATATAGACCTCTCTCTCTATAGACCTCTCTCTCTCTCTCTCTCTCTCTGAAAACCTTACATCTTGGTGGTTACGTTATTTTTACGAGGAACCGGACCAAACAACAACAGGGAGGAACCCATCCGGTGTGGTTGCCGTGTGGTTGCCGTGTGTAGAACCTACCTTGACGAAGTCCAGGTTGCAGAGTTTGGCCTTGGAGCCAAACTGCCACTTGCACTGTGTGTCTGCGTTGTAGAGCTGCCCGGGCAGCTGCTCTGGGTACTTGTACTGGCCCATCTGCCTGGGCTCGTCCACCAGGCAGGACGCCTGGGCAGTCCTGATGGGGAGAACACACACACACACACACAGACATCGTTATAGCTCGGACTATCTAGAAACTGAACCCAGATGAACAGTCTGTAAATGCCTTTGGCATTTCAGCATGTTATGACAGTGTGGGAAGAACAACAAAATGAGTAACTGAATCTGTAGTATGCCAGTCTAGATAATGTGTGTGCGTGTGCGTGTGTGTGCGAGCATGCCTGCGTGCATGTGTGTGTGTATGTGTGTGTGTGCGTGAGTGCGTGTGTGTTACCCCAGGAAGCGGCTGAGGTACTGGCGGCTGCAGGGGGACCAGGAAAACACCCCGTTATTTCCTGCCAGGGTGGGGGACATGATGTTCCCCTCGGCCTTCCGACAAGGGTTACCCTCCCCATCATGGATCATTCCAAAACTGGGGAGGTCAAAAAGATGGAAAGGGAGAGGAGTGGTGGAGAGACGTGAGGGGAGGAAAGAGCCAGTTAGTTAATGTTTAGCTTCAGGTGGGAAGTTGTAAAAAGGAAATGATGCCAAAACAGGCACATGAGTGTGATGAACTGAACTCTCTGTAGAATTGATTTCTAATTGTCTCTGTCTTTCTCATTATCTCTTTCTCTAAACAGAAGGGCAATTACCACGCTTAAGTTAACAGAGAGAGGCTGAGTCCTTCTGGAGTACAACAATGAGAATCAGCAGTTCACTAAGGCTACGTCATCTGTTTGCAAACGCTATCTCCCTCATTTGTGATGATGAATGATTTTTGGCCCAAAAGCAATTTTAGGCCATTTTAGAACAAACAAAACTGTTCTGGGCACGCTTTGTATTAATTTGACAAAATTGATCTCTCTCTTAAACATGGCAGGTCTTCTACCCAGCTCAAAGACAGGTGGTTTCCAGTTTGTGTTGAGAGACTGCCAGACAGACAAAGAGCTCTACCACAACATTCAGTTGACACCGTCTCTTATCTCGATGGAAACGTTTAAACAAAAACACAGCCTCTGGACATATTAAGATGCTGTCTCAAACAGACTGTCACGGAGCGCATGAGGTTTGGGGGTTAACGTAATGCTATCGTTTCCACCCCATTATGTATTTATTTGTATTTGTATGGAACCCCTCACTGTTTCTCTGGCCTCTTTGCTGATATACAAGATCCAGAACTGGCAGCAGCAGTGCTGTACTTGTCTAGCATGTACTACTACCGCTGTCCGACTAGTTGCATACTACTTGCGTTACGACTCGTTGTGACGTGAGTGTGCTACTTGGGAGCGGCCGTACTTGTGTCCTGACTCGTGGGCGATGGTGAAGGCCAGACCCAGGCCTGTGTCCTCGTTGATGGTACAGCTGCGGTATTTACTGCACATCCCACTGATGGGAGCAAAACCTGAAGCCGGAGGGTGGAGGGAAGAGACAGAGACGTGAGGGAAGGAGGGCGTGAAGAGGAAGAGAGCGAGGAAAGGGGGGGAGAGAGACAGAGAGAGAGAGAGAGAGAGAGAGAGAGAGAGAGAGATAGAGAGAGTAGAGAGAGAGAGAGAGTATGATATAGATAGATAGAGAGAAATAAATAGATGGATCAGAGTTTCTAAATGGTGTGGGACACGCACAGCCACAGGCAGAACCAAAGCATCTGAATGTATCTTCGTTTGCTGTGAATACGAACAACCTCAGACATGCAATATCATCCCAGCGAGAGTGCAGTGAAACTGCTGTTCCATCGCTGTTAATGCACTCTTTACTGTTCAAATCCTCCTCTGAGAGCATGAAAGCTATGGAGCCGAGTTACAAAGAGCATATTGACATCAAGGCTTCTCTCTTTCATATCCCAGCCCACACATCCCTAAAGCTCATAGCTGTGGTTTGGCAGCTTTCTGATGAATTAATTACAGTTGGCTCATGCAGTTGCAGTTTCAAGTGCTCTGACAATTCTGACAATCCTAAATGTGTGTGTGTGTGTGTGTGTGGGCACCAGCGTGCGCTCGAGGGGGATTTCCCTTGATGAAGTTCCTTGCTCCGGGGTAAAGCCTTGCCCACCCTGGAAGTGACCTCGTGATCAGTGGTCCACTCTGATCACCTGACCCCCTCCCCACCTCCCTGCTTTCCCTGAACATCCTCCCCCCTGCCTCCCCCCCCACCCACCCAACCCCCTCCCACGGAGGGCCCTCCTCCACCACGCCCTGCAGTGTGGACTCACCCAGGGTGTCGCAGGGCTCGTTTTTCCAGGAGCAGATGTCCAGGCCGGTCAGCAGCACTGCGTGGTCGTGGCGCTTTCCGTTTTTACCCATCAGCCCCGACTGCCACTGGCAGAAACTGTTCAATGACTGGTCAGCGTGGTGGTTGATGGACAGACCGATCTGGGGAAAGAGAAAGAGAGAGAGATAGTGCCAGAGAGAGAGAGAGAGAGAGAGAGAGAAGGGAGAGAGAGAGAGAGAGAGAGAGAGAGAGAGAGAGAGATAGTGCCAGAGAGAGACAGATAGAAGACAGATCAGACACACGTTGAGATATGAGGTAAAGGATGCTTCAGTTTTGGAGTGGCACTCACCGGGTCTTGTTCCAGGAGCAGCAGGCTCACGACAACAATATTGATGTCTGACCCGATGGTGCCGTCTTTGAAGAGGCTGGATACCTGAAACAGCAGGAAGCACATGACACACACGTTCCTGTTCTTCATTTACTCTCCTGGAATAACAAGGGAGACATTGTTGGACTGATACACACCTCCTCCCCTCCTTACTCTATAACCCCCCCCACTTTCCTTACCCCCCCTCTCCCCTCCCCTGTCCTAGCCTAACCTCCTCCTCCTCCTCCTCTCCTCCCCTCCTCCCTTCCCCTCTCCAAGCCTAACCTCATCCTCCTCCTCCTCCCCTCTCCTAGCCTAACCTCCTCCTCCTCCTCCCCTCCCCTCCTACCCTAACCTCCTCCCCCCTCCTCCCCTCCCCTCCTCACCCTAACCCCTCCCCCTCCCCTCCCCTCTCCACCCTAACCTCCTCCCCCTCTCCTCCCCTCCCCTCTCTCACCCTAACCTCCTCCCCCTCTCCTCCCCTCCCCTCTCTCACCCTAACCTCCTCCCCCTCTCCTCCCCTCCCCCTCTCACCCTAACCTCCTCCCCCTCCCCTCCCCTCTCTCACCCTAACCTCCTCCCCCTCTCCTCCCCTCTCTCACCCTAACCTCCTCCCCCCTCCTCCCCTCTCCTAGCCTTATCTGCTCCCCCCTCCTAGACTTATCTCCTCCCCCCTCCTCCCAGCCCGTCTCCCCTGCTTACCATGTTCATGACGGTCAGGACGTAGGTGGTGACGTTCTCCCTGCCGTGTTTCTCCAGCATCTTCCTGTCGGCGACCACCAGAGTCTCCACGTTCAGACCCCCCGGCTGGCTGCCGCTGGACGGGATGGGCGATCGCTTCGTCCTGCCTGCCGGCCCAAACTCATCAGGCATGAGCAGCTGATCGTCAGCAGGGGGCTTGGGAGTGTCTGCAGATCGAGACAGGAGAATAGGGAAAGAGGATGGGAGAGAGAAAAATAGATAAAACGACAGAGAGAGAGAGAGAGAGAGAGAGAGAGGGCAGGGAGAGAGACACAGAAAGAGGAAACAGACATTATTATTTTGGAATGAGGCTTAAATGACCTCTCCTTTTCCTGGGTTGTGGGCCTGATAAGAGCACAGGCAGGGCAGCCGATGACAGATCAGGAAGTACTCCTTCTCATCCACTCTGCAGGTGGCTGTGCAGGCCTGGGAGCAGAGGGCCCAGAGGCTACAACAGTACTATCTCCACATGAACAGAACAACACATGAAGCGCATCACCACAAGAGCTTTGGACGTCATTCTCATTTTACAGTACAAGGGTCAACAAGTTATTCTCAGGTACAATTTAATACGTCTCTGTAGAAGGCATGTTTACTGTTAAGTAAATAGTGGCTTTAATAAAGCAAAAGTGGTTTATGAACAGTGACTTGCAGCTAGGTAAAGAGGAAGTTTCCTTACATACATTGCTTGCGGCGCCCACAGAAGTGTTGCCGCTGCAGTTTCCCGTGCTGGTAGTCATGGTGACGGTGGTGATGATGGTGCTGGTACTGGTACGGGTTGCCAGGTTTGGAGCTGTGCTGGGAAGGGTTGCCACCGTGGACTAGGTGTTCAGCAGAGCGCTTGTAGATGACGTGCGGGTGGTGGCCACCGGGGGCGCTGTAGTTGTGCTCTGCTGCCATGCGCTGAGGCAGAGGAGCGATGAAGAACTCCTCATCAGATAGACGGATCAGGCCTGACTAGAAAACACACATGACAACACGTTAAAAAATCATCCTGCCGTTATATATGTTTCCCAATGATCTGCCATGACTAGAGAACACACAAAGCACTTATCAGACTTCACTAGAGACAAAATGAGTCATCTTTCAATATCTGTTGCAGACCACCTCTGTTAAGTGACAAGACAGACCCACTTCCTTAGTACTGGGACTGACCAGCTTTGTCTTGGAGGGCCTGGTCGTGTCTGCTATGAAAGCTACGCTGAGGCAGCTGTTATGGAGGGCTGAATTCCTGACCAGTGGTTCACCTCATCACCAACACCTAGCCCCACACAACACTCAGCCCCGCCCCCCCGTAAAAAAAAGAAGAAAACAACAAAAAAACAGATGTACCCCAGGCTGCACAGGGAACCAGCCAGTAACCACACACATAGGTCCTTAAAACAAGCGTCGAGAGTAGATAAACCAACTAAGACTAGCATAGCTCCTGTTGTATTTCATCCATTTATAAAATTATTGTTTTCTTTGTGAACGGCGGGTTCCCTGAGGTCCTGGGTGGCATGTTCAGCCTCGACTCGTTTTATTAGAGGCAATAAAACAACGGAAAATGAGAAGCAATCAAGATGATTACCACGTACTGTGTGCCAGTCGCACCCTAAGCCGGACGACTCGATGCGTCCTCTCGCTGGGTTCAACCAGCGCATTTCTGAGCCATCTGTCACCACGTCTTACAGACCCTCCCATGACATCAGTAGACATACGGTGCAGCATTAAGCCACGGCCCTCTTGTCCAGAACTCATCAGGGTGAACATGATCCTGACGCGGCGCACGGACCCTGCGAGCACCGCCCTCGAGCGGCTGAACCACCTCCGTGTCGCCGAGGCCGTCCTCCACCTTTCTCAGCCCCGTTCCCCCCACGGTTCAGTGGGCCTTCTCTCCAGTCTCAGACCCGTTCCCCCCATGGCTCAGTGGGCCTTCTCTCCAGTCTCAGACCCGTTCCCCCCCATGGTTCAGTGGGCCTTCTCTCCAGTCTCAGACCCGTTCCCCCCATGGTTGAGTGGGCCTTCTCTCCAGTCTCAGACCCAGTGTGCGATGCTAGACTGGACTGCTGAACTTTACACATTCCGTCTGCCCATGGAATTCACCCTAATCAACCACGTCCCCCTCTAAAGCCATCCCGAATAGCTGTGCATTCAATCATGTGTACGTACACACAGTCATGACATGCACACACACACGTGCACACACACATATCCACACACACTCGCAAGGCCCCCACATGCCATTCTTTCTGTATGACACCCACCTTCATAACTGTGAAACACTGTCTGTACATATGTGTGTGTGTGTATATGTGTGTGTGTGTGTGTGTGTGTATGTGTGTGTATGCATGCGTGCATCCCAGCTCCTCCCTTCCCGCCCCTGCCCACACCACTCGCTCCCTGAGAGTAGCAGGTGGCAGAGTAAACACAGGCAGCACAAAGGCTGGGCCAGGCCGAGGCTCTTGTTGTGAAAACAGTAGCAGCGCCTGGCCGACTGCCATCAACCTCCACCAGGACCAGCCAGCCCACCATCCATCCCTCCAACCAGCCCTCCCTCAGCCCGACCCTGGACTCCCAGCCCTCCCTCAGCCCAGCCCTGGTCCACCAGCCTCCCTCGCTCACGACTAGCTGAGAGGGGAGAGGGTTGATGTCTTGGTCTGGACGCTGGTATCGGGTGTTATTTACACTCATTAATGTTAAGGACTGAAGACATGACCTGGAACAGAAAACACTTGCCCGGCACCCCTCTAACCTTCTCAAGGCCCTCCGTCTCTCTCCAATCCCTCCACATTTTCCGTCTCTATTCACCTCCCCCCAACAACTCCATCCTTCACCTCCATCTCCCACCCCTCCAGCTCTCTCCATCCAATTCCGTTTCTCACAAACCTCTTTCAACTCTTCTCCTATGCCTTCATCTACCACCCACCCACCATCCCTGTCTCCCTCCCTCCCTCTCTCTCTCTCTCTCTCTCTCTCTCTCTCTCCCTCTCCCTCTCCCTCTCCCTCTCCCTCTCCCTCTCCCTCTCCCTCTCCCTCTCCCTCTCCCCTCTCCCTCTCTCCCTCTCTCCCTCTCTCCCTCTCTCCCTCTCTCCCTCTCTCCCTCTCTCCTGTCCCTCGGTCTACCTCGTATTGTCCGCTCCCTCCCAGGGGTGGATCAAAGTCGCTGCAGCCCAGCCCAGCAGCTCCTGTCAAACCCTGCCCTTCCTCCCTCCACCAGCGCTCCATCCCCACGGTGATAGTAATGGGCTGTAATGGGCTGAGCCCGGGTCCGTGTCCGCCTCCCTCGGTCACCGTGGGGCGCGGAGGAGCTGCTGCGGAGAGGCGGTGGATGGCTTGTTTGGTTTTCCTCCTTCTCACTACAGTTTCAATACATACAGAGTTTCCCACTTTGGGATAGGGATATCTAGCTTAGCTGAGTGGTAGGGCGCAAACACACACACACATGCACGCATACACACCATCTACTGAATCCCTTTTTCTCACTCTCTCCATAGTGTATATTGCACTTCATTTGCCCACATGTATTTCATTTGTCCCGGCGACAAACCAACCTTTACTATAAAATCTGAACTGTTCTCTCCCAGCCAGCAAGTCAGCCAGCAAGTCAGTAAGCAAGTCAGTCAGTTAGCCAGACAGCCAGCCAGACAGCTGGGAGCAGATGGAGCTGCCTTTACTTGATAATGGGAGGAAATGGATTCCATGTGCAGGGAAGTGGGGTGTCTCTCTGTCCTCTCCACAGTGTGGATGTCTGTGAGAGAACGGGTGAACACATTGCCAGACTGCTGAATGCAAGTGCTGTACCGTACTGCAGCCTCATGTTCTGAACAACACCAGACACACACGAGACAAAGGTCCTCCATACACCTATCCTAATGACGCTCTGATGTTTGTGGTTGGATTCATTTTCAAAGGCCATTTCAAACCACATCACCATGATCACATAGCAGACGTTCTTTCATTAGACGTTCAGTGCAACGGTGCTGTTGATGTCTGACACCTTCAGTTGAAAGAGGTTCAGGGTTGTTGAAGTGCATTTATGATCCGTTCTCATGTTAACATGGTGGATGTTTCAAAGGGAGGTCCTCCCAGGTCTCCGCTCTGATTGGCTCAGGTGGCAGACCTTTAGTTATCTCCTCAGATTTGCACTTGGAGTTGTCGAGATTAAAGGGACGTGTTTTCTCTTAAAACACCAGTTGGTTTCCAAACACACTGCCAACCGTATACCCATACGCACGTGATCAAACCATGCACATGCAACTCTCATTTTCAAATACACCAACACCATTATCATTAGCAAATGCCAGGACATCGTGAGTCTAAGTCTGCAATTTCCAAGCCCAGTATGCTGCGTGTCTGGATGCTAGTGAGCTAATTCACAAACTACTCACCGCAGTCTTTCCTACACAGGCTTCAACCTCATGCTAACTGCTTTCATGTGGTTCCTTGGTCCTGAGAACACATAACTACAAAAGTCAACCAAGCATGTATGTGAGCACTGTGGCTATAAGGGAAACAATTTATTGCTTGTTCCTTGGGATTTGTAGAAAAGGAAAAACATAATTAACTTGTCTTTGTGTAAACTGTAGCTCTTTTCTCTTCCTTTTAAGGCTCCCAACCATCATATTATATTCTAAATTAGTAAGTGCTTACATGCTGTTAAGGGTAGGAGAGACTTGTGAGAAACCCCAAGCTGGTGATTACAAAGCTCTAAAACACATCTGCACTTCTGCTCAGCAGACAGACAGTTCTGTTACCACAGTGTGAAAGAGAGAGGAGAGGAGAGGAGAGGAGAGGAGAGGAGAGGAGAGGAGAGGAGAGGAGAGGAGAGGAGAGGAGAGGAGAGGAGAGGAGAGTGAGAGGAGAGGAGAGGAGAGGAGAGGAGAGGAGAGGAGAGGAGAGGAGAGGAGAGGAGAGGAGAGGAGAGGAGAGGAGAGGAGAGGAGAGGAGGATTATGTATTACTGTAGGTCTCAGATTCTTTAATAGAGAGAGAAAACAGCAGCAGAAATGACAATAGTGACAGTGCTGACTCTGTGCCATGTCTCTCATCCAGCTGGCCTGTACACACAGAGAAAAATGACACAAAACGTGTCCATACATCATAGTGTCATCGTCACCCACCAAGCCATTATTTAATTCCGAAAGAGAGCATTCAGTCTGGAAGGTTTGTGAACGCCTCCACAGCGCTGACACCGGTAGGTCAACTAATATGTATGGCTTCTCCTCCGCAAAGAGACGACCACTTCAGCTCTTCAACGCCCCCCCATTAGTCTGGAGTGAAAACGGCCCAGCATAGTTCCAGGGGAGAGCAGTGGGAGTCTAGTCCCCCCCCCCTCCCCAACCCCCTCTCCCGCTGGCATCTAGCAGAGGGTACTACATCACTGTCACCACTCAGACCACCAGGGAATAGCAGGCGGCGGGGGGCGATTGTGAAGCTCCCCCCCCAGGTTCCTATGTGGCATACCGGGAGGGAGCAACGCTGAGGGGAAGAGGTGGCACCGTATCTGCTGAGGGACGCACAGAACAGGCATTCCAATCTGTCTGCCTTGGCTGGAAGCAGACAGGTACAAATGGTCGAGGACTTGGCTGGGGATCCCTCATCCGTGTCATTTCTGGCCGCCGGTGTTCACTAAAGTAAGCCCTTCCTGCACTGTGTCTACCGTCTGCACGTACATAGGCCGAGCAGAGGCCTGGTCACCCTTCTAGCCTGGTTTAGACTGCAGGATTCAAAGCTACACAAGGTGCCAGGGCGTTAGGGTACCAGGGTGTTAGAGGACCAGGGTGTTAGAGGACCAGGGGTGCTAGGGGACCAGGGCGTTAGGGGACCAGGGTGTTAGGGTACCAGGGTGTTAGGGGACCAGGGTGTTAGGGTACCAGGGTGTTAGGGGACCAGGGTGCTAGGGGACCAGGGTGTTAGGGTACCAGGGTGTTAGAGAGACCAGGGCGTTAGGGGACCAGGGTGTTAGGGTACCAGGGCGTTAGGGGACCAGGGTGTAAGGGGACCAGGGTGTAAGGGTAGCAGGGCGTTAGGGTACCAAGGTGTTAGGGGACCAGGGTGTTAAAGTGTCCCTGGATGTGGGGTGGTTCTAGGGTCCAGGAGAGAGTCCATGTCTACATGACTGGGCAGATCATCAAAGCCTGGTCACTAGAGTCCCTCGTTAAGCTGTAAAACATCCCATCCAACACCATGACAGGAAATAGACTGGGGCCTTTTTTCACACACAGAGCAGCATTGGCAGATAGTGTCATTAGCCCAGTGTGAGTCAGTGATAGAGTATGGCTGTGTGTAAATGTGTATTACGACTGCTGCCCCACGGTGCTACTCCGCACGCCACTGTGTCAACGACGGCAGTCAGACAACAGTCAAGGCCAACAGCCCACTGTTAGGTGTCTGGAGGGGAGAGACCGGGGGGCAGAAGGAGCTGGGGGGTATCTTCACACAGACACATTCATATGTGGGGGGGGGGTCTTTAAAAGACCCCTACTACACACCCAAACAAAGTGAATTACCCCTCTAATTATAAGGCCTGGTAAAGTGCTTGACAGGAGTGGTGGGAAGGAGCTCCGCTCAGCACTCTCAGCCTCTCAGCCTCTCAGCCTCTCAGCCTCTCAGCACTCTCAGCCTCTCAGCCTCTCAGTCTCTCAGCCTCTCAGCCTCTCAGCAAACAACAACCAAGAATACCGCGACCAAACTCTATGTGAAGCCTTGGTAGGAATGGACATGATCGTCTCAGTTCGTGAGTGGATTCAAACTATGTCTTTGTTTGTGTGTGTGTATGTGTGTATGCGGGTTGTCTTGCCCTGTGTACAAGATACAAGATACAAGATGTCTTTATGTACAGTATGTCCATGGGGAACTGCGGGAGGTCAAGGTGAACTACATCATGTTTTCTTGTGTCTCTGCAAGACTGAGAGACCAGCTCTGAACCTGCCCTGCAGGGGAGTTTGCAGAGAGGTGCTTGACTCCTGTGACCCCTGGGCAGAAGAATGCAGAGGAACATGTCGTTTCGAGTCAGTCAAAAAACAAAAGGGAGGGTTCAAAGTGATGGGCCTTCGGTGGTTTCGGTAAACACCTTGTTGTTCTACACAGTAGGTGTTCAGGGCCCATCACACTCCCTTTCCAGATGATCTGATGTGTCGTTTATTTAAGGCTTTAGAACGCTATTAAACTTTCCCTCCCCTTCCGTGCCTCTCCGCCTTTCATACCAGATGACTGAATTAAAGAGAGTACGATCCATGCAGAACGACAGTCCTCATTACTGAAGCTCTGTAATTACAGAAATACCACGGTAAATTATTCAGGATTTGCAGAGCAAATCCGGCCTTGTCCCCTGCTCTTAATACACCCTCCGCCTGTTCTTGTTTTAAACACCAGAATCCCCTTCCATCTGTCAGGCCATGATACTCTAACTGTAGTGAAGATGACTGGAGGTCTGGGGTCTTACCACAGGGTGTTGGATCGGACTTTAATCAAGTGTTAATTGATTTCTAGTAAATTAAATCAATTCGTGGGTTGAAATGAAAGGCCCTGTAATGATGTCCTGGTGCTTCTCTAATCCCTGGCCCTCCGTGGCTCTCTATCTGTTCGTTAAAAAAATCAAATAAAAAACGGTGTAAATCAAAGGTTGTCATGCAAGAAGAGAGGCAGACAGAAAGACGACTATGGCCAACTGTGTGTGTTGTTTTAGAATGTTTGCAGTGTGTGTGTGCGTGTGCGTGCGTGCGTGTGTGTGCGTGCGTGTGTGTGCGTGTGTGTGTGTTTGAAAGAGAGAGAGACGCAGCAGAAAGGTCCTCTGCACTTTCACAAAGACAGACTCCATCTTCTAGAGGCCTCCTTAAAGAGCAGCCTACCTCCCTCTGGCCTGCCACTCCAAACTGTGAATTAACATTCTTCCTGTGGGACAAAACCTCTGCTCTCACCCAAATACACTGGCCAGGCTGCCCTGCCCTCCCCTGGCCCCTCGGGCTCTCCCCTGGCCCCTGAGTTCTCTCCTAGTCCTCTAGGTCTCCCCAACCCCTCCAGCCCTCTAGCTATTCCGGTGGCCTTGTGGCCATCCCCTATCTGTTATACACCTATGTAGGTCCCCTAAGACTCCCACAGAACCCTGTCTCTCATTTGATGTCACTCCTTCTATCGCTCTCGCTTCTCCAACCATCCCCCTCTTCATCTCTCTAGAAACTAGAGTGTGTTTGGGATCACGGGATGAATGGCCTCTCATATGTACTTAATCCAAATCTCCTACTCAAGACCCAGATGCAAGTCGGGGTTAAAAGCCGGGTTGCCAGGTTTACACAGTCACACACCCCTCTGTCTGTTCAGTCACGGACAGACAGGGAAGGAAAGAAGAGAATAAGAGAGGAAAGATCCATTTTCAAATGTGCTTTTTTTCTTTTCTTCTTTTGATCTAGTTGAAGGGTTAATCGCTTGCTTCGCAGTGTTTCCACCCACCCATCTGAGATCCCAAAACACAGCGCGATTCCCCCGCGGACTGTAGCGGGGCGAGCGAGCCCCTGCCTACGGCCCTCAGGTCATCCGCAGAAAAAAAGAAAAGGAAAACGAACAAAATGAGTGGGAGGGGAAAACACAGATCAAAGGCCTCCCCGGTCCATTCAAATGCAATTGCCCCCCAATCACATTGTGCTGCCGCTGCGTTTGAAAGAATGGGTCAGTGGTGCTGCATTGTTAAGAAGCTACCTCTAATGAATGGGACAATGCAGAGATTAGTCCTGCCGGCCGAGCGGCTGAAACTTCACCGCAGGTTTAATTGCAGGGAACAAGAGAGACGGAGAAGCAGGGCAAACAAGGGACAAAAGAGCAAGGGAAGGTGCGCGGTGGAAGTGCCATCGACCTGCTCCGACGATGTTACGTCCACACTTCCAGAAGACAAACGTGACGTTCACTGCACGATAGCTGGATCGTGAAGCAGACCGTGTCTGAGACTCACCAGACCAGAGCAGGTGGATATCGCTGCCGAGGAGGCCGACAGGTTACGGATGAATCCCTGGTAGAGGCAGCCGTGGATGTGGGCGTCCTGCGTCACCGTGGCGATGCCCTCTGACCCCAGGCTCTGCACCGTGAAGCCCTCGGCGACCACCCTGGAGGGCTGCAGGTCCAGGTGCATGTCCCTGCCCCAGGCTGTCAGGCGGTAGTGGACGGGACCCTCCGGTGACTGCAGCGACCTTCGACTGCGCCCGCCCCGTCTGGCCACGTCGTGGGTCACGTAGGCACCCCTGGCGTCCACCTCCACGGGAGTCACAAACACGAAGTGGTCGTCGTCAGAGAGGACAAGGTTGAACAAACCAAACTTATGCATTGGAGACCTGGAGGTTTACTTGTTTACATATCTGTTGGCTGAACTGGTATAAACGAGCGTGTTGAGGTGACTACTTTTTTGTTTGGTTTATCTCTACAATGTGGACCTGTAAGTCAGACAACTGCATGAGATTTGTTATTATTTTTCTAATTGATTTATAGGCTATTGGGCCCTTCACTGCCATTTCTAAAACGTTTCAAAACTTGCCTTTCTTATAATATAGGCATTGCTTTCGTTTCCATCAAAACTGCCATTACACCCATACACAGAAACAGTATGAGGCGCCACGTAATAGGAACGCCTAGAAATAAATCGGGATATTTCCCCTCTCTGTCTCATCCCCTTTCCAACCGGTAAATCAAAGCGTGTAAGCTAAATCATAGCGCTCGCCCCCGTCTGGTCTACTAGGAAGCAACAATAGGGAATCCCTCCCTACCGGCACTGTGTGCGCGTGGCTGATATTCTAGCCCAAGAAGGGAGACGCGACGGTGCGGTAGAGCAGGCGCACTGGAGGCCGGTCCGAAATTCTGACCTAACCCAGAGAACTTCTTTCCAGTATTCTCAATTTAATATAACATGGTAATCTTGGCACTGACATTTTAAATTCAACATGTTTGGATTATAAAGTAGGACTAGGAAGGCATCTAAGGCTATCTAAACCATATCCCTGGACACCAGATTTAACGATAGGATGTCGTATACTAACCTTGATTCAGTCCATTGAGGTCGCTAAAAGTGGCCGAAACAGAGTGCTTGGAATGTGAGCAGTAAATGTGCAGCGTCTGAAAAAGAAATGACAGGTAGCAACAAGTTAACGCCACACATTCAGTAGAAGAAGATGCAGAGCTAGGCTAATAAAATGAATCAAAACTAGACGAAATTGGCACTTACCTTAAGGGTATTCCAAACCCATAACGTGGAAAGCAATTTCACTGACGTGCAGCTGACGAGTGGGATAGGCAAAGTCCATATCAAGAGAAAGAGGCAATCCATGCTGGCAAGTTACCTCCACCGTTACCTCCTGAGAAAGCGCAAAAGCAATAACCTGTTGCGGCAACGCATAATGCAATTGACAGTCATTGCTAGCTGCTTGCTGTGCTTTTATGTTGCGTTTGGATGCCAGTGTAGTCCTTCGGGGCCATG
Organism: Mallotus villosus; assembly: GCA_903064625.1. Lineage (NCBI taxonomy): Eukaryota > Metazoa > Chordata > Actinopteri > Osmeriformes > Salangidae > Mallotus > Mallotus villosus. Next base: position 210,586 of record CAEFZP010000361.1, read on the forward strand.
GGTGGGTGACTGCACGGACAAAGCGCACTCAAGCGTCTGTCTGCAGGTAGCAGACCGGCGGATTGCAGCGCGCACTCTGCCGCTCTGCGAGTGGCGAGCAGACAGAGGGGCTGGAGTGGCACCGCGGTGCAGAGGAGAAACCGGCCAATGAGCTGACAGCATCAGATGAGCGCACAGACTCTCTCAATACTTCGTCCCAATACTGGCTTTTGTGAGCCACAAACAATCCTTCACTACCTTCTCAGCGTCGTTTTTTTTAACGAACGTAAATCTGTCGTATTTTAAAATTGTTTGGATACGACATGAGTTTTAAAAGCGTAGGATTACAACAGTTGCGCATCAGAATCACATTTCAAAGCAATTTAGTACCACTGTGGCAGGACGGTTAAATGATAGGATTTATCCAGTTGAACCGCACCCACCAATCTCATGCCTTGGAATAAAAATACATCTATAAAATAGAAACGAACAGCACAGTTGACATACTTTTTGCTTGAACACCTTGCCTGCACTCGATATACCTACCTCAAACGTCCAAACTTCACCATACAGTCCAAGGCAGACCCCCCCCCCTCCACACACACACACACACACCTCAAAGTGTCCAATCCACCCTTCCACTATGCCTAGCAGAAGAAAGAGAGTGTGACACAACCCTTGGTTCCAAACATCAAACTGCTTCTGCTTCAGAGCTCTAATGGGCTCTGTCTTATACACTGGTTCTGTATACAAGTGCTGATGAATACGTTTGGACATTAGCTCAACCCTGTAGATTGAAGGTTTGCCAAGAACATCTCAGTTGCATATAATTGTGTATTTGTACAATATAATTGAACAAACTGCTTCGAACAATAAGCAAGTGAAAACAAAGTTTTAGCTAAATGTCAAGATTTCGGCATCTCACGTTAGTTAAAGCCTGATTTGCGTGACAACATGGTATTTCCTTTTGCTGTAGGCTCAGTGTAAATGTGTCTTTACCAGGTAGCTACTCCCCCCCTCCCCCTCCTGGACCCCGAGTCTGTCAGGAAGGAGGACAGCATGTAGGCACATCAGTGAAGTTGTTTACCAGATGGTTCTTGTTTACCAATATTAACCTTCTCTCGTTCCCTGTCTCTCTCTCTCTCTCTCTTTGTATCTCTCATTTCCCCCCTTTCTATTTAGACATGACAATGCCGCAGATGGTAAAAAACAGAAAGAACAGTCCACCGCACCACTCAGCTCTGTTGACAGATCGAGTTTATATACACGACACGCTAAGCCAACTGTCCTAAACGCCGGCGGGAAACATTGACCATCCTGACTTTGTTCACTGGTGCTTGTCGGTTTGGGGCTTGGCTGTTTGTTACTTCTGTTGTTTGTTTCTAGAGAGCCATACCCAGGGTTCCTGTAGATGCCTGTGAGTGGGGTGGTCTGACCAAGAGGATGGGGTGAAATCCTGGCAGGATCATAGCACGATCTTTTGAGATGCAAAATGTCAAAGTGTCAAAGTGACAAAGTGACAACGTTTGATATGGTTCGATTCAACCCAGAACCTTAAAGGTGGGAGTATGTTCAACAATCAAACACCTTGATTCAGATTCAAACCCAAGGTGTCACCCTATCTTGCCCCGTGACTCATCTACCACAATCCCTTCCATTCCTAACATCCCTTTCTCTTCTCTTTCTCTCCCTCCCTTTCATTTTCCTCTCCAAATTTCCTTCCTTTCCATTTTCTCACTCTATCTTTCTTTCCTCTCCCTCCTTCTCCCAGTGTCTGGTCCTGATTTGTAGGCCACAGTTCCTTGTAATTTCCCTGCTGGTCATATCTGCAGGGTTTTTGAGGTGGATTGTAGCTATTTTGTCTGAGATTATTTTGGGCGATGTTGGTTGCCACTGTGGCAGGCACATGTTAGCCTGTCACTCTCTGCTCGTCCTTTAGTCCATGGAAGTGTTCATCATCCCAAGCTGTTTGTCCCAGACGTCTGTCTCCATTGCTGTCTCACAATACCAAGCTCATACCTTTTTACCTGTCATTCTTTTACAAGGATTGACACAATCATCATGACACAAAACTGAAATGGATTCCAACCATGGGTGAGATTGAAAATAATCCCCTTCAACTCAAAAGCACAGAAGGTGGAGGGGGAGAGGGAACCAAGTACATTGCCACCCCCCCTCCCATACACACACACACACACACCTCTCCACCCTACACTGCCATTCTTTAACTTTGATCTCTAGGTGATTACAGCCTTTCACCAACGTCATCATTCCCCAAGCAGATGTCTGGAGAGAGAAATGGACCATTTCCTTCTGAATCAGCAGCTGATTTGTGTGTCTCTGTCTTCTGTGGTGATCAAACTGCTCTGATCTGATGTGCTGACCGCCCACTCAGGGCTTTGTCACTTACCAATACCATCATGACAGGTCTGGATAAACAAAACAGACTTACCCAACTTCAAGTAAAAGTCGATCATAGATCACACTGAAATACGGAACCGAGAACCTTCTGAAGGAATGGTTCAGCCAGTTCCTATGTGGGTTGTAATGTCTGCATCATGAAAGATGAGCAGTGAATGGGGACAGGGACCCTACTGTAGTTCTTAACCTCTGAAAGAACATTACTGAGTCTGTTCACCAGATCAAGTGTACCTTTTCACCTTTCGGTTACTTATGATCCTTTTCAAACGGTGACCCTGTCTCCTACCTCCTGTTAGAATGCTAGATCTCAGGAGGAGAGGTGAGAAACAGCAGGAGATGGCGGAGATATGTGGGGTTCAAAAGAGCTGGCTTTAGTGGGATAGCTTTTTAAGGCTTGTTCACTCTTTCTCTCTGTTTCTCATTTTCTCTCCCTCTCTGGGACTATGGCAGGCTTGTGGCTTCACTGGTCGCAGTAGCTCGACTATGGACGTTTTCTACTTCTGTGAACTTGACAGGGAGATAACTGCCCAATGTTTTAATACACTGTTTAATTCCCATTAGCTACGGTCTGGTGGTGGGGCTTTGCCCGGGATCTTACTGCTCATGTGGCTGCCCTCCCCCACACACACACACACACACCGCCCTCACACACACACAGTCACACACACACACACACACACACACACACACACACATACACTGATCTACACTGGCAGGCATGTCTCTTCCCACAAACCTTACAATTCCCTCTCCACTCTGTCAGCCTTGGTTGGAAAACGTATCTGTGAGCACGTATGAAGAAATATTCTTTCCTATGCTTCTGTAGTGAATGTGAAACTGGCAGCAATGGGTCAGTCATAGTATTTTCTCTCTCCGTAGGATTTTCTATGATGAGTGAGATAGGTGGTGTGGTTTAGGTCCTGAACCCACTGAGTCATGTTTTATTGTTAATTCCTGGCTGAGAAGAATGACATATTTACATTTGGGCATGTCACCATTTTCAAGACTGATCCCATCATAACCAGGATTTAAAGATGGTTTATTGATGACTCAGAAACATACTGTAGTGCTTCTGTTCAGTGTTTTGCCTTAGTGAGATTCCCTGTACTCCAATGACGCACACATGCATTGAAAAGCAAACTCCCATACACACACATACGTTTGATGCTGCAATCCCATTTGGGGTTGAGGCTTTTCTACTCCTGTTTGAACCTTCACTGCTCTGTGAAAAAACTCAATAACAGGGTTTAAATAGATAATGAATGTTTAACTTCTATTGATAGCTTAACAAATGGAATACAGTGTGAAAACATGATTGAACCTGTCCAGACAGACATAAGAGGAGACATTAAACTGGGAAAGAGTAAAATAACAAACATGTCTTTTAACATGAGCCAGTCAGCCAGCCAGCCAGCCAGCCAGCCAGCCAGTCAGCCTGATAGCTAGCTGTCTGACTAGCCTGCGTGCACTGACCACAACTTGCCTTTAAAGCCCATTTATTAACTCTTTTCTTTTTTTAAAGGAGGAAGTTGGCAGGCACATGGTTACCCTAGCCGCTCCAATTACCCATAGTACAATAGGATTTTTTGACCCAGTTCAGTTGAGCTGTGGAGCACCTTTTCTCCTTCCTGAATAGAGCAGCATTACCTCAGTGTTTGCCCTGAGTGCGGCAGAGAATGACAGAGTGTGTGTTTGTTGCTGTCACCCGGGCGCCCCACTGCCCTCAGAGACCTGCTGACTGCCTCGGACAAGACCAACACTTGCAGGCGTCCAGGTGTCCCACTAAAAGCTCAGGTTCTATGTAGTGTCTCTGGCTGTTTCCAAATCTCTCTTTCTTTCTTTCTCTCTAACTCTCATTCTTGCTTTCGTATTCTCACTCTTTCTATTTTTTTATTTTTATACTTTCTTTTTCTCTCTTTCTCCCTCTCTTTCTATCTCATTCTGTCTTTTTGATGGCTCTCTCCCTCTCTTGCTCTCGCTCTCTCTCTTTCTCCCTCAAACACGCTGTAATACATCTGAGCAGCCGTGGCTGAGGGACGAGACGGTTCTGTTGTGTACCAGAGGCAAGCCACTGCACCTGAACAAGCTGCTCCACTCGTTACTCTAACAGACTTTTTTTTTGTTATCACTCAGTCTCAACAGTTCTCCACACAAGTCCTCCCTTTGGCTCAGTCACCGTCCCACGCTTTATTTATTTACATTTATACACCATTACACCCTGGAAGCAGCCGCGTTAATGTACTTCCAGATGATGTATTTTTTTCACCTCCTCTGATAATGCAGAGAGGTCGGAGAAGACAAATGCTGTGGTGAAAACAGAGTGAACCAGACGAGCCTGGCGGAGATGTTTAAAGGAGGAGGGTGATGGAGAGACTGGTAAAGGAGTGAACGAGGAGGAGAGCATGGTGAGTAAATGATGGGATGTTAGTCCTCTGATGTCTAGCCCAGTCTAGCTCCTCCCTGGCCTGCCCTAAAGGTCTCTGTGTTTTACTGCCGTGCCTGGGGAGCAGTCTCCCAGCTACGTCCTGCTCTGTGGACGCATGTACGCATGGACGTATCTACAGCATCTACATCTATACTTCCATCGTCTATAAAACAGGGGCTGGACGTTTATTTGCTTTTAACGAGAGTGCCTTTGACCTGCCGTGTTCGTACATACAGCGAGAGAAGAGGATATAACATTAAAAAAGGCCATGAAAAGGCCATGATTCAGCACTTCAGACTGTTCCAGTGTGAGGCATCAGTCGTTAGGAGAGGAGAGGAGGGGGAGGAGACAGGAAGACTTCGGATAAAAATGAGAGAGGAACGTGTGGGTGACGGTCTGGGAAATAGAGAGAATAAGAGAGAGAGAGAGAGAGAGAGTGAGAGAGAGACAGGAGGGAGGGAGGGAGGGAGGAGGGAGGGAGGGAGGGAGGGAGGGAGGGAGGGAGGGAGGGAGGGAGGGAGGGAGGGAGGGAGGGAGGGAGGGACGGGAGGGAGGGAGGGAGGGAGGGAGGGAGGGAGGGAGGGAGGGAGGGATAAATAGAGGGGAGAAGAAAAGTTCCCTCAGTGAGTCACTTCAGATCTAATTGAATAATGAGGGCCATGAGTTCCAGACTGGTCTCTGTTCGGCAACGACGTGCCAACATGCACCTCTCAACCACCGTCGCAACCGTCTGTGCCACATGGCTGTGCCTACTGTGGGTCCCACAGACCCTGACCACACAGGCTGCCCAGGGAGGGCATTCCTGCTTGCCCAGGAAGAGCACTCTTGCCTGGGGGAAGTGACTGGGCAGAGGCCCCTCCTCTGGCTTGCTGAGGAGGTGAATGTTAGTCTTTCACTGTCCATCATAATCTTTTCTGAATGGCACAAGTGCAATTATGGAAATTATACGATTAAAGGTATGAGCCACTGTATGTAAGTGATTTACGTCAATGAGAGACTCTCAGTGAAGATAGCTTAATGCTGTCACTTTGGACTTTCAGGACTCATTGACTGTGCTTAAACTGGCATGGGAATGTTAATGTTCATCTGACGTGGGGATGTTAAGATTCAACTGACATTGGCCTGTTTCCATGATGTGTCTTGCCAAAGTAAGAGGACAAGCAGAAAGCAGCTCTGATCAGAAATCATCTTGAGGAGGACAGAGGGAGGGAACCTGGTCAGTCAGTGACCACAGCTTCTCCACCACTCTCCTCCTCTCTGTCTCTTCTCTCTCCATATTTATCTCTGTCTCTTCTAACTCTCCTTTTTCTCTATCTCTAATCTCTCTCTATACTCTCTCTCTAACCTCTCTCTCTCCCTCTCCCTCTCCCTCTCTCCCTCTCTCTCTCCCCAAACCCGCTCAGGCCAGATGGACAGACTAAATTACAGCACAGCGACATGGTAAACATCTCCTGTATAAATACAGAAGGAGAGGAAAAACACCAGGTTTCAAGACCAAGGAAGACATATTGGCATGTCTCTTCTGTATTTATAGCCACGTCTCATCCACTGATCTCGGTCAATCTGTGGCTTCTCCCCTCAGATGACGTTGTGGAAAGATGGCTTTTGATGTATTTATAACTGTACATGGCTTGTTCGTAAAGCTCTTTGTGAAACATAGAAGGGAAGGGAAGGCATATTCCAAGTCACACTATGGATGGAGTGCTGCAAACTGGAATGCAGCGGCAAGACAAACCCTCAGCTGTGGGCCGTGTCTTGCTGCGTCGCCAGTTGATCCCGGTGGAGACTGTCGGTCCACCCTGCGGTAGAGAGAGAGAGAGAGAGAGAGAGGGAGGGAGAGAGAGAGAGAGAGAGAGAGAGAGAGAGAGAGGGAGGGAGGGTCTGTGAGGCCACGATCAGGGGCCTGTCATTCCGGCTCTTTCCACTTGAGTGTGAGGGCCTGTTTGATGGTCAATATCAAAGCCCCGGTTCTCCTAGGTGTGAAGTTCACTGACCTCTCCAGCATTAAGCAGGGGCCCCGTGCAGGCTCTCCTTCCTGGCCCCTCAGGACCCTATTGTCTGGGGGCAGAGCCTGGAAAGACTGCCTCGTCTCTGGGCTCCACAGCCACACAATGGTGGAAGACCAACTCCTGACCCTGACTCGACAAGGGCACTACACTGTATTAATGTGTCGTTGATTTCCTGGCTTTTCTCATTGTATTGACTCATTAAGCTAACACAGACATTGTTTGTGTGTGTGTGTGTGTGTGTCTGCGTGGGTGTCCCCGTGTGTGTGTGTGTGTCCGTGTGTGTGTGTGTGACTAATGTATGTAGAACAACAGATAAGCAAGAAAGATAAACAGCAGGGGCCCACTTATGAAGTGATCTGAAGAGTAGTGAGATCGTTAGGTTCCAGATTTCAGTAGCCTCGTCGTCTCTCTCTCTCTCTCTCTCTGTTACATGCACCTACACACACAAAGAATCCCCTCCTTTTTCCACACCCAGTTTATTGTTAGACTGAGGTTCACTCAGGACTGGCACAACAAAGCAGGTAGATCAGATTGCATCGACACGCAACAAGTTATATCAATCAATACCGATTTAATCGGTGGAGCAGAGGGGGTATAACCTATTCTCCTGTGTTCACCAGGGCATATGTCTCATGGGCTTCAATGTGTTAGGTTCAATGGTGTGACAGAAATAAACAGTGTTCTCCACTTGCACCGTGACACCCCTATCAAACAAAGAGTCTTTGCTGGCAGAGCTGGCATGGAAATGTCTGATGATATCCTAAGTCATTGAAAACACCAACAGTATTAGGTTCTACATCAGTAGTCCTTAACCCTGTCCTCAGGGAACTCCTGTCCTGCATGTTTTAGATGTTTCTTGGCATCAACATGCCTGCTCGTCACCAGGCTTCTACAGAGCTAGATAACGACCCATTTATTTGAATCAGGTGTGTTTGAGCAGGGAAACATCTATGCAGGACAGGGTTCCCTGAGGACAGGGTTAAGAACCATCTTTTTGACATCTAGACTGATGTAAATGACACCTCCCAGTTTGGGGGGAAAGCAGCTTACACTACTGTACTGCTGACTGCCTCAGACAGGTGAATAGGTATCCCATTAAAAGCTCAGTCATTGTTACAGTAGAAAGGTCCTACCCCACCAGGTAGGCAGGCAGAGTTCCAAACAAGAGTTGTATTATTGAACAGGGCACCAGGCAGGATACTCAAAGTATAGGCAAGGGCAAGACAAACACTGGACACAAAACAGGAACTTAAATACAAATACACAGGACCAAACAAGGCACAGGTGGACACGATAACACTAACGAGAACAGAACACTACAGCAATCAACAAGACAGGTGAGGAGAATGACACAGGGACGCAGGACCAAACAAGAGGGCACGGCTGTGGCCATGACAGTCATCAATGAATACTAAGCTCTCTGTTGAGACAGTGACACAAGACCAGACTGGGGGTACAGTTAAGGTCTTCTCTATCCAGCACTAACACCCTTATCACTTACTACAAATTCTTATATCGATTATTTTTCTCACGTATTCCCTTTGAAAAATCTTTACTTAATTCTGAACCAGACCAGTTGGGTTGTGAAGGTGGATGTGTTTGGGAGGATTCTGCGACAAGCCTGTAGATTAGAATCCCCATTTCACCATAGGAAACTGTTGTCAGAAAGTTAGTTTAGCGACACAGCAGTCAAATCAGCTTCTGCTGAAGAAGAGGTAACACAACTCTACAATAGCTGTTTGGCTGGGTTTGGGCGATGACTAAACTTGCTGTGAAAATGCAACTATTCTTTTGCTACATTGAACCACAGTGCTTCATTCCAAACCCAGCGTAACATTTCCTCAGGGAGACTCTGTGTCACAGCTTGCAAGTAAATAGATGAGACAGTGAAGCAGCAGACTAAAGTATCTTAGTTTCTCTCTCTCTCTCTCTCTCTCTCTCTCTCTCTCTCTCTCTCTCTCTCTCTCTCTCTCTCTCTCTCACCCACCCAGTCTCTCTTCTTCTCTCTCGCTCTCTCTCTCTTTCTCTCTCACCCACTCTTTCTTTCTCCCTCTCTCTCGCTCTCTCTCTCTCTCTCTCTCTGAAAGCATTCAGATCATCAAATAAGAGCTCTCCCATCTCTAAGAGACATGAATGTCTTTCATCCCTTGCACCCTCGCTCACTCTCTCCATCTCTCCGATCGTACTCCTTCATCCACATCTGTCCTTCCCTCCCCCCCGTCCACCCTTCCTTTTGAAGACTTGCATCTAAACACAGTGAAAAACCACAACAACAACATCATCAACAACAGCATCTATGACCTCATCAAGCTCCTCCCTCTTGCATGAGTCATCCTCCTGGGTCTGACACTGGTTTCCCAGTGGTCCGTCACAATGAGGACAGTTGGTTCAGGTCCCACCGACAGGACACTTTGACCCGCTGCCAAGTTGTCGTCACGTGGGCCTCCTGGTCGCTCGTGGCTGGAGCCCTGGAAGTCCAAAGCAGGCCTCTTGTTTGCGATTTTCCGCCCTGATTGGTGAGAATGAGCGTCCACTTTGTTGAGTTCTGTCAGCTGGCCTGGGAGCGCTCTCTCTCTCACTCACTCGTTTCTCTCTCTCTTTCCCCCTCTCTCTCTCTCTGTCTCTCTCTCTATTTCAAACCCCCTTTCTCTCTTTTCCTCTCTCTCTCTCTCTCTCTCATTTGGGTGTCACTGAAGTTTTCTTAGGAGACAATTCATACACACTGAACTGTAGACATGACATCACTTCCCTCTGAAGTCTTGTTTACAAGCTGAGGACACGCACGTCCCTAGTGGGATGGTCAGATACTGTACCATCACACCCGTGACCAACTGGCCTTCAGAAATACCCAGCTACCGGAGACAAATATATACATTAGGCCAAGAAGGTGTTCTGGGGGGCCAGTGGATGGTTGTAGTGACAGATACAATGACATGGTGGTGTTTATTGTCACCTTTAAACTTGTCTCGGGTGTGTTGTGATTGGTCGACGGCAGGTGTGTAGATGAAGTGATGGGCCAATGCTCATTCGGTGTTGATGAGAAATGGGCATCTTGGTGTGTTCTTCCTCTCCTGAACCTCAGTTACGTCTAACTCCACTTCTCTAACCCCGACCAAGATGGAGGACTGCTGGGACGAGCACCTCCTCTGACCACGTTTGTCATGGTGCTTGAACAGGGAGTATTTACCAATCAGGAGGCTTCCCTTTCCATCCGAGTCCCTCCTCTCTACAAAGCCGGAGACTGCAGCAAGCCTCGTATAATTAATGTTTCACAACATGTCCAGTCTTGATGCGTATGAAGATAATCCACTCACATACAGGCTTTGTGGGAACACAGATATGTTTTAAAGCAAACAGTGAGGGTTTGAGTCTCACTGTAACTTGAGTGTTGTTTCGAGTTTGTAAAACTAGAAACCATTTGTTTAGCTATTTTCTACCCGTGTACTGTTAATAGAATGTATTGTTTATGGTTTATGGGAGAATATCATCGTGCTGCAATACCTTGACCTCAGGTTGCAAAGTAAATTGATTTTCAAAGTATAATAGTCTTTTAATCCACAATGTATTTGGCCTCTAAGCACAATACACAACCTTCCAAAACTGGTATCAAATAGTATTAGAGTGGATTTAATGAGTCAGTGTTGTTCGGCAAAATATAGAGACTCTCTCATACACTGAAACACAAATAGCTGACATGCACATTGTGAAACAGACACCAACAACATCTCTCTCTCTCTTTCTTTCACACACACACACGAACACACACACACACCACACACACACACACGCACACACGCACACACACACACACACACACTAATACACTGTTCAGTACTTTTATTTCCTCCTTGTTGTTTCTCAGGAGGGTAAGGTCCTCCCAGACACCGTAAATAAAGTATAATGGCTCCTATTGTTTGAAGTCGGCTCTGCATTTTGTGTATGTTTCACGTGTGCATGTCAGCTTTTCGTGTTTACGTGTATGGGAGAGTTTCTAAATTCATGAAAGAGAAACATAAACTCCACAAACAATCAATTGTATGTGTGAATCGCTATGGCTGCCAAGTCACTCTTTAATAAGAAAATCCTGTCTTTGGGTAGCGATGTCTCCATGTTCCAGCACAGCCCAAAACACACACTCCCAGGTAAGGTGTGTGTCAGGGACTACTCTGTGAGTCAAAGGTCAAGCATCTCTCTACAAGTATCGACGTTCAACCCAATCATCCCAATTAATCCTCATCAAATGCCAGACATATTTGGTGAGAGAGACGATAATACGATAAAACATTGACCAGACCGGAGTAGACGATCTTCGCTTCATCATTTCCCAGAAAGCTCCTCCACAGACAGCCTCCTATCTTGGTCCTCCTAAATGACTTAGCATTCACATCAGACGTGATCTGATAGCGGACGCACACATCACACATCAACACTCACACACGTCCTCACGGCCAGGAGCAGGAGAAGGATTTGACAGGGTTTGAAGATCAGTCGGAGAGGGTAGTGTCTGGACTGCTGTGTTTGAAAATGCAGTGGAGAGAGGATGGATGTCGAGAGAAAGTGAGGACATAAAGAGCGAGAGAGATATATTTCAAGACATATTAAAGAGCAGTAATCCACTGAGCCTACTGTCAGTCGACAGATAACAACGGGAGAGATTCAGAATTGATTCCCTCTGACTCCAGGTGTGAGATGCGTTTGTGTGTGTGTGTGTGTGTGTGTGTATGTGTGTTTCTGTGTGCATATGTGAGCGTCAACCATAGGACTTTGATTTCTGCCTCGGTCTTCAGTTCCTGAGACAGCATCCATGCACGGACTGACTTGACTACCTGCTCGCTAATGCCACCCTGTGGCAGCAATGGGGTACTGCAGCAACAACGCAGATGCAACAGGGATTGTGAGGAGGGAAGAGCAGCTCGTTCACGTACCGTGTTGCACCTCTATCAGCTCAAAAAGATGCATTAACTGCTGCACACCATGCCAGACACTGTCGTTAGCTCAGTCTCCCTGAGTGTCCTCTTGGTCTGATGGGAGCCTATGGGGTTGGCAGGCTGAAATCCCAGCCGTGATTAGCTGTCGTTGGTCAAGGCAGGCAGACAAATAGACAAACAAACAAATAGACAGATGGACCAGCAAACAGATAGCCAGCCAGTCAGTCAGCCAGACAGCCAGACAAGATAGGCAACCAGATAGGCAGGCAGACATAGAGACAGGCAGGCAGACAGACATAGAGCCGGGCAGGCAGGGAATCCCTCAGCCCCCCGCTGACCTCACAGTGCTCCTGACACAGTAAATCAGACAGGGCAGCTCGACTGCTACACTCCCACTAGGAGGTTCAGAATGCTGCTTCAAAGGCCTCCACATCTGCTACCATAGGGAAGGTCGTGCTGGTCAAAGTGGTCTGTGTTTTCTCTCTCTCTCTGTCTCTCTCTCTCTCTCTGTCTGTCTCTCTGTCTCTCTCTCTCTCTCTTTCTATTTCTCTCGTTATGTTTCTCTATTTCTCTTTCACCCTCTCTCTCCCTACTTTTCTCTCTGTCTCTCTTTCTCTCTCTCCATCTGACTAGACTGTTTTAGTCAGTGGACACAAAGGTATCTGGTTCCTTGCTGGATGGTGGAACACAAACCATAGCAGACTCCCAGGTGAACCAGGGCCACAGGCAGCAGCTGAGCAGCCGCTCCACAGCCAGCAACATCCCGTCAGCCAGCACCTCGGCTCATCTGACCGAGCAGGGTCTGGGCTCCAGGCTACAGCTAACGGCAGTTCTTGTGCTGTGGAATTCCACTGTGGAGCTCCGACCACAACAGCACCTTTAAGGTCGTCGGGAGCATTTCAGGAGAGGCCGTGTCAGCTGCGTTGGCGATGTTGGGCTCTGGCCACCACAGTCATGCTTTAGAGTTCCATGTTGTCTGACATATGTCCTCCCCTCCCCGGTCCCACATCCTCCCAGGCTCAGCACAGACACAGGAGGGTGGTACGTGTCCCTCCCTGGGCTCTGCTCTCCTTCTGGCCCAGCTCCGGCCCTGCCCTTCCCTCCAGCTCCCCCTGCCCCGTGTCCCCTGGTGTGAACAGGGTTTCTCTCTGACAGGCCCAGGGGCTTGGTGGGCCACTGGCTGAACTTCCTTCGCTGCTGAAATCATCCCAAACTCCACAGGATGTTGAGGACCTGCTTCCTTCCTCAGCCTTTCTCTGCACATGTGCAGAAAGCATTACCCATATTTCCCTTCTCCCGGGCTCGGGGAGGAGGGGTTTACCTCGGAAAGGTGGCTGGGGGCTGTCTGGGACGAGGCCAGAGAGGGAACGAAGGGAGAGTGAGAAGGAGAGTGAGAGAGAGCGATTAAGGAGGGATCTGTCAGGATTCAGCATGGTGGGAAGGGAGGGAGGGAGGGGGGGGTGGAGGGAAGGAGGGAGGGAGGGAGGGAAGACGGGATAGAGGGAGGGAGCCGTCATGTTCTAGTATATTCATCTCCGTCGCACCTAAATCTCCTAAATGTCTGGGGGTCTGGGGAGTGTGAATGAGAGTATGTGTTAACCTTGTCATTAATCTCGCACACTCCCTTCACAAACGCTGACCGTTCAGCACACACGCATGCACGCACACATGCACCCCTTCCTCTTCCAGGCCTCCTTCCTTGCTAATGCGGCTGGCAGTGTTCCTCTCTGCTGGTTCAGGGTGAGTCTGATTCAGAGAGACATCAGTGAAGACCCCATGGCCTGTGAGTGACATGTCTGCCTGGAAAAGAGAGCTCCCCTTCACAGGTTTACCGACCAGCAGGGCTGCTTAGGAACCAGCAGGGTTGCTTAGGAACCAGGTTCACACAGCGCCAACCAGGGAACGGCAAGGTAGCAGAGACGGTTCAGGCACAACGGCGGCTTCTGACGACATCAAGGCCCTTGAGAAGTCCAGCAAACAATGCAGTCATTGTGCCCCCCCACATTTTCTTTGCATGAGGTACGCCACTTTACACTGCCTGTCATTGTGTGTGCTGGGAGAGGAAAGTGTTGATAGTCAATTGGATATTAGGATTAGGAGTGGTGAGTGAGGGTGTTAGGAGCTCCGTGCACCTTGGGCTCGGCTCCGCCCCCTCTCTCGACAGGAGACACTGAGCTGAGTCGGGACTTGTTCAGCATCCTGTACGGGCGGAGAGCCACTTCCTTCCCAAACCTCCGGGATCGTTAACCCCCCGAATCCAGCCTCCTCTGCGGCCCTGCTGTTGTGTTCTTCAGTGTTGCCACAGCCGGCGCACGCTGTGCCAAGTGTGATGGGACTCGTCACGGCTCGTACGTGTCACACGGGCCTAGAGTTATCTTTCAGGGTGGGCGTTTTGGGAACTTGTTCAAATGGAATGAATCTTTTCTGAGAGATTAGTGTGAAATGAAATGGACTATCATCTCACCTCAAACGAAACGTTGCTGCTTGAGGAGCAAGGTTTTGATCAGAAGACGTTCTCACAAAACGTTTTCTAGTTACGCTATCTGTGTCTCTGTGAGACATGAATCATGCTTCCTCGGTCCTGGGGGAGTTGGATTACACTGTCAGGTCAGGACAGCCAAAGAAGGAGAAGAGACGGGGAGACAAAAAGAAAGCGCTGGAAGGGGGGACGAGAGAGAAAGAGGGGAGAGAGAGAGACCGGGAGAGAGAGAGAGAGACCGAAAGAGAGAGAGAGACGAAAGAGAGAGAAAAGGTGAGAAGAGGAGAGAAAAGGAGAAAAAGAGAGACAAATACAGTTAGAAAAAGAGTTTCATGGCCACATATCCCACATCCACAACACACTTGTCAGCATAACAATACATTTGGCAGAATTCCCTCAGGCTTTGAGAAGCTTCTGTCCCAGCCCCAGGCTTGGCCACGCCAAGAACAGCCTGCTGCCAGCTCTCTCACATCCAACATCCTGGATTATATCCTGGAAAAGCAGACAGAAAATCAGTCCGGACAAGGAGGCAAACATTTACCTTTGTGTATCTTAACGTCTCACAGGTAGTTTATCTTTATTGTTGGACGTGTGTGTGTCTGAAGAGAAGTAATTGGCTACTATGAATTGGAGTCATGTTTTGTGGAATTATGTTGCCACTGAATGGAAGGGCCTGGTATTGCTGCCTTTAATGGGTATGTTCTGGGACCATATCACAAAAAAGAAAGCCTCACCCATGGCAACTAGCCTTAAGGCAGAAGCCTCTATGGTGACAGAAGATGGGGGTGTCATCGTTCAACTTCTACAAAGCACCACCAGGTGGTAGCATTGAGCCAAACAGCTTATCAAAAACCACAGATAACTGGACTCAGTTCTTTACTTTCTCATTCTTAGTAAAAAGGTGCTGCTGGCTGGGGTTTGGGCGCTGGCAGCAGTCACGACCGCCCCCTCTCTCTCTCTCTACGCCTGGGATAGTTTCAGGAGAGACGGGGGCCCACCTCTGCAGTAGGCAAGCAGACACATACCAGCAGTTGCTGGCGACCATTTTGTAGGAGATGTCAGTGCTCTTCTTGGCACCTCTCTCTGTCATCAACCCCTCCTACTCCTGCCTGAGGAGGGAGGTGAAGAGGAAGGCTCGGTTCTGCGGGAGAGGATGACGAGGATCGTCACTAGCATCGTCCTTGTCTTCATGTGGGTCTGGGCTCCTATGCACGTGGTGAGCGTGCTGGAGGTGGGCACGCTTCTCAAGGACTCGAGCCCTGATCTGGCAGCTAACCTGGAGGGCATCAACAACAGGGTGGAGCTCTTTACCGACAGTATCACGTCCATCAGCGCAGGTGCCGACCCCTTTCTGAACGCGTTGGCTGACACCCCTGTACCAGACACCCCTGTGCCAGACACCCCTGTGCCAGACACCCCTGTGCCAGACACCCCTGTGCCAGAACAATGATTATCAGCAAAGGCAATGAGGAAAGAAACATGTAGTGAATCAAAAAGGATTCGAGACATGATCAGTTGTTTGGAAGCATGTGATGAGGAATCACTGTTTGGACTTGACAATGGACAACTTGGATTTAATCCATGACCTATTGGTCTAATGGTCACTCATGGCTTAAACACAAATAGATCTACTGCTCTTTAACCCAGTGACCCAGATCCGGCTGCTGGTCCAGAGCACCCAGGTTCTCTGTAAACACAACAGTCCAGTTGGGACTTTAAGCATATTGGCCATTAAACAAGTCTTTATGACCGCCTACAAAAAAGACACACTTTGACTTGAATGCACTGTTAAGTTTTATGTGTGTCCTTTAAGAGAAAACATTACAGGTTTTACAGAGAGGCAGGGGTGGAGAAGGAGGGGGGGGCAGATTTGATTTATTTTGTGGACACAAACGGTGCATTCCAGAGGATGCTGGCTTTACTGTCTGGTCAGTGCATCAAATAAAACCAGATCCCAGCCTCTCCGGTAAAGCAGAAGGCTAGGTACGTTCTTTACACACTCTTTCTTTCTTTTTTCCCTAAAGGATGGGTGTGTGTGTGTGTGTGTGTGTGTGTGTGTAGACGTGTGAATATACATCTATATGTAATGTATAGACGTATATTCACCCTGAGGGTCGAATACACACACACACACACACACACACCCCTTAAAAAGTGTAACAAAGAAACTACCAATACTGCCGCTGGTGTTGACGTCTTCTGCATATTCTGAACATGATCCAATCATCACGAGTCATTCAACAGTTTCCATCTCTCGACTTTATTTCTGTTGAGTGCTGAGTTTACAAAATAGAATAGAACACCTTGCTAAATGATACCTAGTGTACAGTGACAAGGCAGCCATCACAATGAGGGGCAGGCACACATGTAAACCTCAAATAAACACATGAGCAACACAAAGTCATCTGGTCATGCTACCATAAACGTTCTTAAGTTTCAATGTAAGTCCTATATTATTACATGAGGAAGTTGGATGATAATGAATGCGAGCTTAGGGGGAAGTTAAGGTATGAATGTTCACTCACAGCAAAATAAGGTCAAAGAAAAAACCCGCTAGTGATGCGAGTCTGCTGCATGATTCTGAAAACGTGTCTGAGGAGATTGTAGATAACACTTTTATGCCTAACACCTCTTATTTTTTCATAAACACTTTTGACACAAACAAAAACATTCTAACAATGCCCACAAAACCAATCTTTGCTAGCTATTATTGTCATGCTGTATAATCTCCATGCAAGGACCCTGGGCCCAGTTCAAAAGACCCATTAGCACTAACGTTTACATATACAACAGTACAGGGGCCACTGCTGATTGTATTCTTAGTCAAAGCTAACTAGACTAGTTAGACTAGTTCAAGACAAGGCATTATTTCCCAGGTCAAGTTGCCACAGATCTATGATCAGCTGGTTCCCTAAAATAATTGTTGGACAATGGATGATTGACTACTTTGGGTAGAGTAGGTGGTAAGAGCTTTGTGCTCAGAGGCTGTCCAGATATTATCCTGGGGTCATTCTATGGTCGCAAGGTGGTTGTTCTGGAGTCACTGTCCTGGGTGGAGTTTAGCTGACAGAGCAGGGGTCACTGTCCTGGGTGGAGTTTGGCTGACGGAGCAGGGGTCACTGTCCTGGGTGGAGTTTGGCTGACGGAGCAGGGGTCACTGTCCGGGGTGGAGTTTAGCTGACGGAGCAGGGGTCACTGTCCTGGGTGGGGTTTAGCTGACGGAGCAGGGGTTACTGTCCTGGGTGGGGTTTAGCTGACGGAGCAGGGGTTACTGTCCTGGGTGGGGTTTAGCTGACGGAGCAGGGGTTACTGTCCTGGGTGGAGTTTAGCTGACGGAGCAGGGGTTACTGTCCTGGGTGGGGTTTAGCTGACGGAGCAGGGGTTACTGTCCTGGGTGGGGTTTAGCTGACGGAGCAGGGGTTACTGTCCTGGGTGGAGTTTAGCTGACGGAGCAGGGGTCACTGTCCTGGGTGGGGTTTAGCTGACGGAGCAGGGGTTACTGTCCTGGGTGGGGTTTAGCTGACGGAGCAGGGGTTACTGTCCTGGGTGGAGTTTAGCTGACGGAGCAGGGGTTACTGTCCTGGGTGGAGTTTAGCTGACGGAGCAGGGGTTACTGTCCTGGGTGGAGTTTAGCTGACGGAGCAGGGGTCACTGTCCTGGGTGGAGTTTAGCTGACGGAGCAGGGGTTACTGTCCTGGGTGGAGTTTAGCTGACGGAGCAGGGGTTACTGTCCTGGGTGGAGTTTAGCTGACGGAGCAGGGGTTACTGTCCGGGGTGGAGTTTAGCTGACGGAGCAGGGGTTACTGTCCTGGGTGGAGTTTAGCTGACGGAGCAGGGGTTACTGTCCTGGGTGGAGTTTAGCTGACGGAGCAGGGGTTACTGTCCGGGGTGGAGTTTAGCTGACGGAGCAGGGGTCATCCTTGCTGGGCTTGACGTCTCCCTGCAGCAGCTGGATCATGACAGCCTTGGTCAGGTAGCTGGATGTGCCACGCTTCCCCACCGCCGGAGTCATGAAGAAGGCCTCCATGTCCGCCTGCACACAGCAACATGTTAGTCTCACCGAGCACACTGGAAAGGGGATCCTGGTCTACGAGATTTGCAACACATTGAGACGGAATGGGAGAAGGAACGTGCTGTGAAAATCAGCTGGTCATTTCACCTTGAGGCATGGTAATACAAATGGAAAGTCCATGAAATGAAAAGACAGCTTGATGGAAATTAGAAGCTTCCATCTAAATAATGTTCTTCGAAAACATGAGCTAAACATGCAACGTATGTATAAAGTATTATTTGTGTAAATAATATAAGGAATGCAAAATATACAAAAAGAGAAGGTTCTATCAGTCAGTTCGAACGTGTGATGTCTCAGTATATCTGAAGGAGACCGACAGACAGACCGCACCAGACAGTCTTCCTGTTTCACCGCCGACCAGACAAGATCACCTGTTTCTCCTTGGCATCCAGGCGGCTGCTGTCCTTCTGAAAGTCGCTGAAGGCCTCCTTCACCAGGAAGTCCAGGTCCACCTCCTCCTGGAACTCCAGCTCAGGGTTTCTCTCCAGCACGATGGACACCACCATGACAAGCTGTCCCAGAGGAGACACGGCGACACACGCTTGTCACAGACCAGACTACATTTTCTTCCTGTCCCCTCACATGTAAACACACAGACGCCAGCGAAGGTGTCCCCTGGGTGTCCCCTGGGTGTGTCCCCCTACCTCGACGATGATCTGCCTGTACTCGGGCAGCACGATGTTCTTCAGAGTGTCCTCCACCAGGAGGGAGAAGTTCATCTCGTACATGGTCATGTCAGACAGGGTGGGCTGCTGCAGATGACCACAGCAGACGGGCAGGAACGAAATAAGGCCTTTCAGTACATTTCCCGAGACACGTCGTGATTTACAAAACAGTACGCATTTCACATCTCGGATATGAGAACACTCAATAATTCAACATCAACTCATCCGCGTGTCAAACACTGCTGAGAGGCCGAACGAGCTAAGACGAGTTCTGAGGGGGTTGGCAGAGCTGGACATTGGGATGGGTGAGGGGGTCCCCAGGTGGCGGGGTCAGCTGACCTGAGGCAGGTGAAGCCCGGCCACCACGATGCCGTTGGGAGTCCTCTCCAGGATCTGCCACACGCGGTCGTAGAAGCCCAGGGGGGTCCTGTTCAGAGAGCCGTCGATCTGACGCCGGTGCAGCCAGCACCTGACACACACACACCAGGGGGACGCCACGGAGGTGAGAAACACGCACTGCCACAACACACCACGCCTTGCTAGCGAGAGCATGTGTGAGCATGTGTGTGTGATTGCGTAGGTGTGTGTATGTGGGTATGAGTGATTTCGTATGTGAGAATGCTTGTGTGTGTGTTTTATTGGGTATGTGTATGAATCTGTGTGTGTGTGTGTGTGTGTGTTTGTGTACCTTCCTGTCTGTTGTGACTGCAGGACATCCAGCAGCAGCTGTTTGACGTCACTGGGGGACATCTGGTAGATGTCCTGGGGGGGCATGTCCCCTGCTCGGATCTCCAGCTCGTGCTTCATGGCTTGGACGATCCAACTGACGCCAGAAACACACACGGTTATAATCACGAGGGGTTCACTTAGCACTAACACTTTTAATGCGAAACTGTACAGAGCAGGAATCGAACCTGCAACCTCTGTGGATGTATGTCAATACTCTACCACACTGAGGAACACTTGCTCCAACCTGTATTATAGAAAACACAACTCACCCCTCACCTCGTCCACCTCTTCCTCCCCTCCTCCAGTCCCCCCTCCTTCTACCCCCCACCCCCCTCCCAAGGACTCCCTGCTCCCCCCACCCGCGTTCCCAGGTAGTCCCCGCCGCCCCCCCCCGCACTCCCGGTCCCTGCGTACCCGATGCGGATCTTGAGCATGCCGCTGAAGAGCTCGGGGTTGTTGGAGATGATCCAGCCGATGTGGATGACCAGCTCCTGCTGCAGCACGGCCTCGCGCTCCCCGCCGGGGGGGCAGCACCTGCCGTAGATGATGCCCTTGATCACCCCCCGGGGACAGGGGGTTGGAGATCACCTCCTCCTCGTGGCCAAACAGACCCAGCGTCACCTGGCGCACACGCGTGCACACACACACACACACACACACACACAGGAGAAAAGAGACCCACCCCCCATGTGCCATCAGATTTAGCTCAGTGCTCTGTGTGTGTGTGTGTGTGTGTGTCTGTGTTTGTGTTTTATTAACTATAATTGTGTGGGTGGCACATTGAAGCAATCCTTAAAAGTGGTTGTGGGAAGTGACTAGCATCTGATCATGAGTGCACTTAGAAGTCTCTAAACCAACACAAACATGAAACTACTTTTAGAACTCATTCATATAATACATACTTTTATATTATCGAAATACAACTTTGGTGCTTTTATTTTCCCCAAACGCTGGCCTTCTACAGTACACTGTAAATAGTTCTCCCTCTTTATTTCCGCAGATGAACGAGTGGGGCAGTAGAAAATGTAGTTCAACGATAAGAATAGGATGACTGCAGATATTAACAGCAGTGCTACATTTCCTGAGAAAGATACCGTCACGCTAATAATTCAAACTAAACAAAATCTTAGTTAGATCTTCTACCCATATTCCTTTTGTATGTACGAGGACACCGGCCTCCTTTAAAAAAAAATCTAAATCAACTTTTTTCATCTTGTCTGAGTCAGGGGTCCCTCCAGAATGCAATATATATGCAGATTCACACATAGAGCCACTCCAGAGGTATGAATAGCCTCAAACTCGCCAGAAAGGAGAGATGTGGATATGTGTTTTCTTATTTCCTCTCCTCCTTTCACTGCCCCTTTCTTCTTTTCAAAGGCCCTTCTCTCAAGGGAAAACTCCTCTCTTTATGAAACTTTGACGACGTATAGAAAACACCTACTTCCCTGATCTAGCCTAGGTAGTGTGGATAATGTGAGCATGAACACGTGTGTGAGTGCGCACGGTAGTCAGTGTGTGTTGGAGGGTCAGCCCACACCACAACAGCTGGCGCGAGGACTCAGGGGGTGGAGGTTACCATGGAAATGCATTTAGAAGCCTTGCTACAGAGATGGCTAGCCACACACACAGGGATGTTAGATGAACAGGCCCGACAAAGCTGCACTCCCAAAAATTCCCACCCCATTCATTGATAACCAGTCAAATAAATCATTCAAATGCAGTGGGAATGGTGTCAGATACTGAATAAAGATGGATGGTAGAAACTCTTATTTGGGCCCCCGTCAGCGTGTTGACTTACCTGCTTGCCATGCACTAACACACTAGTAATACTCGGAGCCAAGCTGTCCACTAGCTTTGTTAAGACACTGGCAGTGAGGCGCACAACAGACCTGGTGGACAAAAACACACATAGATCTTTAATTAAGTCACAGCCGTGAACTTCCTGTTATGGTGAGATGATCGCCTATGAGCCTTCGTGGACTCAATACCTTTTAAAAGGAGCTACTCCAGAATAGACCATTAGCTAAGTAGCGACTAGCTACCGACTAGTTCTGCTGCAGTACCCAGGGTGGCTTGCAGCAGTACTGACGGTGTGACTGGTGGAACTCTAAAAGGTTTATGACAGTGACGGTGCATGTCCTGATATCATATTATACCCCGTGAAACTCTGAGTGCTGTGAGTGCAGTGTTGATGAGTGTTTACGAGGGGCTGCGTTGAGGGGGCAATAAAGACGGTCAGACTGAGAACACCTCCAGATGCTGCTTCTGTGGACTCGAAACACGGTATTAGCATTCAGGAGGGCCAGCCAGCCTATCAGGAATATAGCCCACGTAAACATTCTGTCTTTAAGCATTCGGCTCTCGCTCCACACATTGTTTTCAGACTTGGGCAATTAATTCTAAGTATTTGGTGTCTGTTCGGTTCGAGAGAGAGGGAATGGGATAGGGGATGGATTAGAGAGAGAGGGGATGGGATAGGGGCATGGGGGGGTTAGATTAGAGAGAGAGGGGATGGGATAGGGAATGGGAGGGTAAAGTGTTGGTGTGGTGGAGTCTTTTGATGCAGAAACATTTGAATGTTAATGATTCTGGGGTATAATATGATTTGGAGCAGGTGTACATGAACTATCTCTGCTTGTTGGGATGCTTTGAGTTCTGGAATCCTATCGCCAACTTGGCGGCACAACCTAAACAACACATGGACTAGGTCAACATGGAAATGCTCTTATCCTATATCATGACGCAAACTGGGCTAAACTATATCATATGTACTGTATATACAACTGCTACTCACACAGCTCCAGTAAATAACCATGGTTATGCAAATCACGTGAGACATATGTCATAGCTACAATTTAACTCTGACAACCTGCCAACAACAATGTTCAGTTAATCAACCACCATCACAACAGCAACTAACAACAAGGAGGACAAGGACCACAGGAAGTGAGGTAAAGGAGCGTGTGTGACTCAGCGTGTGTGACAGCGTGTGTGACTCAGAGCAGCCTTAGAGAACAGTAGTGGGCGATGCTGTTGAGAGAGGCTGTCAATGAAGCATGAGGACCACTCAGGGGTTAAGGGAGAAAACGCCGGAAGACCAGGCTGTACATACAGTCCACCTCGCCAGCCTGGCTGCCCTGCATGCCTGCCTGCCTGGCTGGTTGGCTATCTGGCCGGTTGGCTGGCTGCTATCCTGACTGCGTGGCTGGCTACTGGTTGACAGGCTGGCTACTTTGCTGGCTGGCAGACTGGCAGCCAGGCTGACAGGCTGGCTAGCTCTACTCATGCAGAGGCCTGGGCCTTTTCAAACCTGTTACCTGCTTGCCATGGACCAACGTAGTGGTGATATGTGGGGCAATAGAACTGGCAATCTTCTGGCTGATGGCCGCTGTATAGCGCACTGCCATCCTATGAGAGCACCAGTGTGAGCGAGGACGTGTCATGTCACAGTATGTGTGTTGGTAGTGTGGGAGGTCGGTGGTGAATGTGGGTACAGGACAAACAGGAGAGAACAGGTAGGAGACTGTTAGAACACTGGGGATACAGAACTGCAGTGAGTCTGGAGTGAGAGGAGGGCTTTGTGGAGTGAGGCGTGCGGGTCTTTGAGGTGTCTGACCAAAGCTTTCTGCTTCCTGCTCTTCTGTAGATCCGCTCCAGCTCATCCCTCAGGTTCTCTGGAAACACACACACACAAACAAACAAAAAGGTTTGGGATAAATAAAGAATTCACTGATGTTTCTGAAGAGAATCATCTATGATGTATCTGTGTGTGTGTGTGTGTGTGTGTGCGCATTAAAGTTTGTCCGTTGTATTTACCATCCTTGGTAAAGAAGTCAGGCCCCTCCTTGCTCAGGAGAATACTGGCCAGCTGTGCCTGACTGGCAAGGCAATCACACTCCTGTTAGAGCACAGAAACATGGTTACACACACACACACATTTACATATGTACACACACACACACAAACACAACCCCCACACACACCGGTCGTTCGGCTGTACTCACGTAGAACTTCTTGAGCACCTCGGAGGTGGGCTTGTTCTGCCACTCGGGCACGTCGATCTCAGGCTGCTGCTCCAGGTCCGAGGCGTTGGGCGTGCTCATCTGACGCTTCACCTTGGAGTGCTTGGGCAGCTCCAGCTCCTCGAAGCTCTTGAACTCTGGGATTCTGAGAAGCAGAGGGAAACCAGAGAGAAACCAGAGAGAAACAGAGAGAAGCAGAGGGAAGCAGAGAGAAGCAGAGAGAAACCAGAGAGAAGCAGAGGGAAGCAGAGAGAAGCAGAGAGAAACCAGAGAGAAGCAGAGAGAAACCAGAGAGAAGCAGAGAGAAGCAGAGAGAAACCAGAGAGAAGCAGAGAGAAGCAGAGAAGACCAGAGAGAAGCAGAGAAGACCAGACCAGCTTCAGTCACAAGGTTATTAACCAGGTCTTATTCTAGGAGATCAGAATAGATCTCATATGAGGGATCTGAGGAAGGCCTCGTGACGGGGAACCTTCAACACAGGTGTGTGTCTTACTCAGACTCGTTGACCCTCAGGAAGTCCAGCTGCTCCACCACGGCTCCTGATATCAGCGTCTGGTGAGGCCAAGGCGACAGGTCACGCGTTTACATTGGGTTCACTTAGCAGATCGAAGATATCAAAACATACAGCAGAGGAGGTCTCCCTTTCACCTACGCTCTTGCATCGTACAGCGCAGCAAAATCGACAACATATCATTAGTCCCAACATCAAACGATGTTGTGGGTGCAGTCTTTCGCCAGACAGTGGACCATGGAATACAGATTAGGATAGATGAAAAATTACGTTAAAAAAAAGACAAGTAACACAACGCAAATAGAGACTGGAAACTGAAGAAACAGTTCCACGGAAAGAAGTCCGATCTAGATGCCGTGTTTCCCATGACTAGGTATGTCCTACATAGCAGGTCAGTGGAGCTATATGACTGGGGGTGTAGTTTAGGAGACATAGGGAGGCATTGTGGGCATCAAGGTGTTAATAACAGGTGATGTGGTTTTCCCGGGAAAGCTCCCAGGGGGAGAGCTAGTCAGAAAGCATGTGCTGGGCAGGACACTTCACCAATATCAATGAGCCCATGAAAGGGTTTCTTCTGCTTCCATACCGCTCGTGAGCTGAATACTGACAGTTTACATTTGGAAATGTCACCGCTCGCCATGTCCCTGCAGAGACCATCGGAGGATATATTCAGATGGAATAGTGTGCTGGAGTAAAGTGATGCTCCTGACCTGCAGTCTGTCCACGTGGACTTTGACCCCTCCGATGTTGCCCTTCTTGAAGGAGGCCAGCATGTCCAGCACTGGGTTGAAACGGCTCCCTCTAGTGGTGGGAGGCAGAGGGCATGTTTACTGACTGCGGTCATTAATCCACACAATAAGGCCCCTTACAGGTATTGAACAGTTTAATATGTAATTTTATTGAATTCTCCAGTAAGTGGAAAGGTAAGTGATTGGAATGCATTTAAAATGTGTTCTTTAGGGACGGATCGATACTGGTGCCATGAAGCTAACGCGAGGACAGAGGGATATAAATGAGCATTATTAAATCGGCATCAGCACACACGACCCTTACTTTGATGAGCAATACACTCTCCTACAACAAGAGAGAGGGAGAGAGACAGTGAGAGAAGGACAGAGAGAGAGAGAGAGAGAGCAGAGAGAGAGAGAGAGAGAGAGAGAGAGAGAGAAATAGAGAGACAGGGGGGGGGCTTGCATTGTGCTATCTGAACAGAACCCTCTCTGTGACATCATGAGAGATGCTGTAAAGATTGTAGTCTGACCTCAGACGGGACACCCAAAGTGTATATTGTTTTTTCACAGTGTGTTAAGTGTGTTTATGAGTGTGTGTGTGTGTGTGTGTGTGTGTGTGTGCGTAGGAGATACTGTGCCAGGCGTGGGGGACAGCAGCAGACGTTACTTGATGTTGTCCTCTCGGATGAGAACCAGGAAGAGGGGACGTCCCTTCATCTTCCAACACTGCTTGATGAACTGCAGGGCGTTCTGCACGCCAGAGAGGACAGGACACTCCGTTAGCAACACTCTATATACGTAGACGTTACGCAATACAACATTTACGCAGTTTGAAAGGAACGAACGGTATCAGGAGGAGAGTGGACAAACAGACCCACAGGAAGTGAGCAGCAGCAGGATGCGAGGTCACCGGCTCACCTTGATGTCATCGATAAGCAGCATGACGTCCTGAGACAGGTAGAAGTCACTGAGATCAAAGACGATCGGGTAGCACACAACTGTCTTCCCTAGGATACGATAGATCTGCAGGAAGACACACACACACACACACACACACACACACAGAGCGTTACCTGAGCGGCAGAGCTGAGATGGATGGCCTTGAGGTAGCCACGTATACATTATCCTGGGCAGGACATAAAACATCCCATCGATCCTGAGAGGTCTGCAACCGGCATCTCACACACTCCTGAAGAGACATGTACACACACTGCACTACGACACACTCTGTCCACCTTTCATCTTACACACACGAGCACACACTCTGCTACTGCACACTCTGCTACTGCACACTCTGCTACTGCACACTCTGCTACTCAACCCCTCTTTCTCTCTCATCTCAAACAGAAACACACATTCTGCTACTACACACTCAAACTCATTGTATCTCTCCCTCTCTTAACTTACACACACACACACACACACACACACACACACAGGATCATAATGTCCCCTGGCAGTTCACCTTATTCCATCAGGGCACATAAATCTCTCATCCGAATAGCGTTTCAGCATTAGGTTCGGACAAGTGATTGATTTATCTGCGAACGATGTTGCTTTTGTCTGAGAGCACGCCGGGCCTCGTCTCCTGTGCGGGGAGTCGTCCCGAGCAAACACACGGGGGAGGGACCGACCCGGCGGCGGCGGAGGAGGAAGAACTGTCCTCCTCATGCACTCAGACGCCGTGGAGCAGCAGAGGTCTTGGTCCGGCTCCGAGCCGGGGCGCTCTGCAGTGCCCTTGGAACAGCTGCCGCCCGCCCCCCCCCCTCGCGTCCCAGAGTTGGGCCGGGGATATGCTAATGAGCGGGTGGGCGGTGTTGTACGATTGGCCCCTTGACCCTGTAGGGGCGGAGAGAGGGGAGGCCTCACCTTGCAGGTCCCGATGCAGCCCACAGGTCTCTCCGGACGCCCACTCAGACCCAGCTTGTTGTTGATGGCCAGGAAACGGTAGGCCTGGGGGAGACACACACACGCGCGCGCACACACACACATACACGCGCACACACACACGCGCGCACACACACACCACACAGACACACACACACACACACACACCACACACACACGCTGCACACACGCGCACAAACCACACACGCACACCACGCACCAACATTAAATAGATATCGGGTTTGGGCTGTGTTTTATCCGAGCCGGATAAATAAACAAACAAACATGTATTGAGTTTTTGTTTGCATACACAATATCCTTCAGGGCTCTGGTAAACACACAGATACACACTCTCAAGACTGAATTTGAGAGCAGTTAGCGATCAGGTGGCGTGGTATAGAGATGCCCTGTTCCAGGCAGGGGCAGTTCCGTGTCTGAGTGGGTGGAACACCCTGCACCTGCTCTCATGACTCCCTGTGGTGATCCACATCCACAGGCACCACAGTCAGGGGACGCGCCAGTAATGAACGTGCTCTGTGCCGCCATCACAAAACACCCGGGAGCGCCATGCTTATTACACTGGCACCATTTACTGGCTGTTGTGTGGGTAGCAACCCCACACACACACACACACACATTCACCCTCCCTCCCCCCTCCTCTCTCCAGAGTAGCTGTGGATGGACTCAGAAAAAGGTCTGAACTCAGTACCTCCCTACTCTCACCAGCAAACACACCAGCAGCCTCGGAGCTGTGGAAAAACACTCACTGCAGTACCTGCCTCAGTGTGCGCGTGTGTGTGTGTACACCCGTACCATTCCACCAATCTATCCAATCAGAAGCTCCGGATGAATAAAACAGCAGACAAGATGGTCTCTGCAGGGACTCTGCCTACTGGCTGCTCTCTCTCACCACCTCCCTGTCAGCCCCCCTGCCACCACTAGGTGGAGCTCTGCCACTCCAGAGAACTCCGTCTCCCCGTGGAAAGATTATTATTTTTTTTTGACATAAACAGAAACTTCCAAATGATAGAGGATACAGCAATTAAATGAATATTATGGTAATAGCTTAAAATACTGAGTTGACATAAAAGAGGGACATTAATTCTGAACTAAGTAGCGTAGCAAATCCTGGGGCACCTGGCCAGGGGGGTCCGTGTGTATGGTGAGAGCTGTTGTGTGGACCTCTGCGCCTACATCTCCGCACCACCAGAATACCAATGAAGAAGAACACAAGTGTCCGTCTTAAAAGGCACCCATTCAGCCGCTGCCAGCCTGCCAGGCGAGAGGACGGCCCCAGCAACGCCCGCACCCCCCGCACTTCCTGAATGAAAGTGAGCTGAGCTGCCCGCCCCGTCCTCCTGGGAAGTCCAGTCACGGCCCGTGTTCAAAGCGCCAGAACTCTTCGGAGTCCTGTTGGGTTGCGTGGCTCCGCGCAAAAAAAGAGCGGGGAGACCGAGGAGCAGAGTGTGGAAGGAGGTAGAGAGAAGGAGGCGAAGACACACCAGAATGGGATGGAAGGAGAAAGGAGGAGAGAAAGAAGAGGAATCACGTGCAGGAGAGAGAGAGAGAGAGAGAGAGAGAGAGAGAGAGAGAGAGAGAGAGAGAGATAGAGATAGAGATAGATAGAGAGAGAGAGGAGAGGAGAAAGTGGAGGAGAGTGAAAGGATGAAAATAAAGCATAGGACAGAGAGAGAAAGAGAGAGATGGATCAAATGTAGGCGAGAGAGTGAGTGAGTGCGTAGGAGAGAGAGTGAGGAGGAGGAGGGTCATCAGCTGTCATTGCCTGGTAGAGGCTAATGGAACCTATTTTTGCGTTGCGGTGCAGCGCCACCCGGGTGGAGTTAAATAACAGGTTGCTGGACGTAATTGCCACTCTCCAGTCGTTGAGTAGCTGCTGCAAACACAATCACGAGGAGAGGGACGAGGCGAGCAAACAGACGCAGCCCAAATCCAAACCCTCTCAACCAGAAAAAAACGCACCCTTCTGCCAGTTTCGCTGTGTACAATCTCAGCGACGCAGTCATCTCAACACACACACACACACACATAAATACATACCATCCACAGGAGTGTACACAGACATACACTCGACCCACGTTCGTGAGAGGGAGGGGTGTTTTCAACGGAGATGAGCTTCACGTGGTTCGACAGCGTGGAACAGAGCTAGCTCTCCTCTGAATCATCTCACATCTGAACAGAGCGCCGGAACACGGAAACACCGCGCGCCGTACGTACTATCGGACACCACGCAGTGCACATCTACCGTTTGCCAGAGGAATTGATTGGCTTGTGTTCGCGGTCGATCGATCGATCGATCAGTTTGACGGGTCAGTTCATCAATCACATGGCAGGAAGCACAAGCTCAGTGGGACTGACTGACTCCAGATGGATGGTGGTCATGGATCTGGGATATCCTGCAGGGCTGACAGGTAGACCAGCAGAACAGGACACAGGTCATCAGCCTGATTGGCCGGTGTTTTGGTGGGCTCCTCTGACTGGTGTGCATGCAGGGCCTTGGTACAGGGCTCTCTGCTTTCTACTGGAACATGATCTACTGTATGTGCTCTCTGGACCAAGTGTAGGACGGTGTGGTGTGTTAACCAAGCTCAACAGCCAACACACATCCATAACCTGACTGTGTGTGTTAGGGTGTGTGTGATAGGGTGTGTGTGAGGGTGTGTGTGTTTAGAGGTGTGTGTGTTAGGGTGGGTGTGTTTGTTAGGGGTGTGTGGGTTTGTTAGGGTGTGTGTGTCTGTGTGTGTTAGGGGTGTGTGTTATGGTCCACTCCTCACCTTGACCAGCTCTTTCTGGGGCCAGATCTGAATTGGCTCCACCTGCTGAGGAGTCTGGGTCTGGATCCCATAAGTGTTGAGAAACACCTGCAGTCTGAGACCACACCACACACCACACACAATAAGAACAAGCAGAACATCCGTTACCCCCCCACACACAAACACACCCATTGTAAAACACGTCCATGTATGGAGGAGAGCATGTCATGGTTCTTAAGGAGCCCCTGTATGACCTCCTGTCAGGAAGGGCTGCTGCTGCCAGGGGGAGCAGAGGCTACAGTGATACAGTGATAGGCTAACAGCTAGGGATGACCTGCCATATGCAATGATCACACACGCAGGTTAACAATGTTCAGCAGGCCAGTTGACCTTGTTAACCTATCCACACACACACACCACACCGCAGACTTCCTCTCATCTCTCTCCGTTTCCCTGTCTCCCCCCCTTTTTCTCTCTCCCTCTCATACACAGGCAAGGTGTCAGAGGGAAATTAGGCCACTGAGTGATAATGCCTGTGCTCTGGCCCAACACTTAATGTGCACACTGCAATTACACCACGGACAAGCACGGAAGAGAAGGATGAAAATAACTGGCTTCATAGACTGAAACACACACACACACACACACTCACATGTATGTACGTACACACACACACACACAGACACGTATGTACGTATGTACAAACACACACACACGTATGTACAAACACACACACACTCACACGCATGTACGTATGTACAAACACACAGAGGCATCAGACTCTCGGAGAGACAAACATCTGCTGGTATTCATTGAACTTGTCCTATTCCCCGGCACATACGTACCTCTGACTCTCCGCCACCAGAGCCACGTGGATCACCACGTCGTTCTCTATGGGACCCTGGAGAGAAACAGAGTGTGCGTCAAGGACAGAAAACAACACGGGGAAATGCAGTCGACTGCTGAGGGAACTGAGAGAGAAGCAGGTAGAGATACATGATTGTTAATCCAGCTTCAGTACTGCAATATCTCGCAGTTACAATGGTTCCACTTGTAAATGACAGCTTTGAATAAGCAATGAAGGACAGGGATATAGTGAGTGCTGTGAGGGAGAAGGGATGGAAGGAGAGAGACAGAGAGCGAGGGAAAGAAAGAGAGGAGAGAGACACACAAAGAGAGACAAGGCAAGCATGAGAGAAAGATGCAAGGGAGAGAGAGTGAGAGACAGTATGAACTCAGCCTCACCCTCGCCTGTCATTACAGCAGCGAGGACATAGGCCACCGTAGAGGAGTAACGTTGGACTGTTCAAACGGTCTGTGCGGGTCAGCGGGAGCAGAACCCCTGTCTGCTCTAACAGCACCCAGCACACCTTCCCCATCATCAGAGAAGGAGCGTGTGCGAGTGACAATGACACACCCGCTACCAAAGCCATTATTCCCTTCTCATCAGGGAAGGCTCGGTGGTAGAAAGGTCATCAGGTGAGCACTTTCAGATGGAGTTCTTTGAGTGTGCATCTGCGCTCATCTGATTAGCACCACCGGCGGGGGCCAGGGCACTCTCTCCCGGCTGGCGTCTGGTGTGTCGGAGACGCGGAGAGCACCCCTGGGGAACCATCCAGAGATAAGTGATTTGTAAACAGAGCGAATCCCATCCTGGGAGTGTCTATGACAGACCTGCTGCACATGGACGGGGAGCAAGAACATCTCCCACAGAGAGAGAGAGAGAGAGAGAGAGGGAGATGGAGAGAGAGATGGAGAGAGAGAGAGAGAGAGAGAGAGAGATAGCGAGATGATATCAGATAGAGATAGAGAGATAGAGCGAGAGAGTGAGCGATAAGAGGCGATATTGGGCTCGTATCTGTATCGATCTCGAGAGTAGAGCTACTAGCTCTCATCTCTCTCGAGCGCTCTCTCTCGCTCTCTCTCTCTCTCCTCTCTCGCTCTCGCTCTCTCTCTCCTCGTGCTCTTTCTCTCTCTCTCTCTCCGCTCTCTCGTCTCTCTCTCTCCTCTCTCGCTCTCTCTCTCTTTCTCCTCGCTCTCTCTCTCTCTCTCTACTCTCTCTCTCTCGCTCTCTCTCTCTCTCTCGCTCTCTCTTTCCTTCCTCTCTCTCTCTCTTCTCTCGCTCTCTTTCTCTTCGCTCTGCCTCTTGTCTCTCGCTGTCGCTCTGAGCGAGAATAAGAGAGACCAGTTTGAACGTGTAGTAGCAGAACTGACAAGAAGATACATATTTATTATGAAGATGGAGTGGGGGTTGCGACAAACACGGTGGGGTGGGGGTGCAAGAACAAGAGAGAGAAAAAGTAAGCGAGCGTGAGGAGATGACGGCGGGGTGCATAAGGAGGGAGAGAGGCAGAGATGGGGGGAGTTGTTCATCAGAGGACGAGCTGTTTCTTTTCTAGCTCCACAGGAAGCCAGACGGTGAAGGCAGAGACGAGCGGGCCGGGAGCCATTTTGTTTTGGGAGAAAAGAGCGGATTTAATGCAGCACTCTCATTATCATCAATCAGAAGAGATGAGGGAGGAAGAGGGGAGAGGGGGACAAGGAGGCCAATGAAGAAAGAAAAGAGAGGGAGGGCGAGAGAGCCAGTAAGAGAGATATATAATATGAAGAGAGGAAGAGAGAGAGAGCCAGAGAGCCAGAGAGAGAGAGAGAGGAGAGAGAGAGAGAGAGAGAGAGAGAGAAAGAGAGAGAGGACTTCTGATTAATCATGAGCAGAAGCTTCCAAATCACTGCGCCGGAAATCAGCAATTAGCATACCGCTACAAAAATACAAAGGAGTCATTTAAAAAGGGAAAGGCATGCATATGGAGATGACTCCATGTCTGATCTCCCTCTATCTAACCCTCTCTATCTCGCTCATTCCACAGCTCACCCCTATTCTTCCCTCTCCCTATAGACAGTAGGACAGGTGCTTTTTTTTTAAATCAGTGGAATAAACTGTCCTTATCCTCTATGCAGAATGCATGGTGGAACCTTCTAGACTGGATTTCGGAGATGCTACGGTGTTCTGCTGGCCCAGCCCTCGACTCTGCCCCAGACCCCCTGCCTGATCACACACACACACAGATAACATCTATTCTACAGTATGTGCCTCGGCAACATTCTCTATATATTTCCTATCTGGCTAATGGCAGTGTCTGTGCTTTGATAGTGTGTGTACAGACCTGAGGCTCTACTCTGTGAAGGAGAGAGCTGAAATATCAATATTTACTTCCTCCTCTGTTACGCTACAGAGGACGAAACAACACGTATAAATATAGACAAACAGCCCAAGCTGTCACAAACTGCCTTCCAAATGATCGTACGTTCTCTCCGAGGCCTCCTCAAGTCAGACAGGAACGATGCATATAACGAATGAGTCTAAAGAGCACAGGAAGGCGAAAAGGAGAAGGGGAGCAGATTGCTTCACGTATCGCTCATGCTCAAGCGAGGTAGGAGAAAGCAATTTGCATCTCAGGCACGGCTTGCGTGCCTACTTGTAGAAATAGCTTAGCTAAATTTGACAAACTGGAAACCTATTTGCAAAACAAGCTTAGTCAGGGAGTCCCGGGCTACGCGACGGAGAAATGAATTTCCTCTCCGCTTCATTTGCGACTCTCTCAAATTAAATGCGGTGAAATGTGACACAGTACTGCGAATGAAAGAAACAGTTCTCTCCCCCCGTGTTCTCCCCTTCTCCTTCCCTCTCTCCCTCGCTCTCTCCCTCGCTGTCTCTTTTGCTTCCCTCGCGCGTCTCTCTCTCTCTCTCGGTCTGTTCCTCAGTCTCATCACATTGAGTCCAGCATCATCTGCATACAGAGTGGGAAGAACCCTCCGAGCAGGAGAGAGCAGGAGAGAGCAGGAGACCTTAACCAGACAACAGGCCTAATCCTCCACTAACTAACGGCAGCAGACACACACAAACCTGCAGGGAGTGGGAACACAGTGGAGGACAACATGACCACACGCTTCAGAACACAGTGGAGGACAACATGACCACAACATGACCACACGGTTCAGAACACAGTGCAGGACAACATGACCACAACATGACCACACGGTTCAGAACACAGTGGAGGACAACATGACCACAACATGACCACACGGTTCAGAACACAGTGCAGGACAACATGACCACAACATGACCACACGGTTCAGAACACAGTGGAGGACAACATGACCACAACATGACCACACGGTTCAGAACACAGTGGAGGACAACATGACCACAACATGACCACACGGTTCAGAACACAGTGGAGGACAACATGACCACACGGTTCAGAACACAGTGGAGGACCACATGACCACACGGTTCAGAATACAGTGGAGGACAACATAACCACACGGTTCAGCAAATCCTGTACACTAGACCCCAGCCCACTCAGGTGAAGGAATCACCTCAACATTCCTGGCACAGCTGCAGTGATGTTTAAAAGACAGACTTAGAAAACGTCAGCAACTTACCATCAGCGTATGGAAGCTTGTTTACCATTTTGTACAACCACTCTTACAGAACCATCCATTCAACAACCAATCAAGCGGAACAGCAAACAATGAAACTGTCTGCAAAATGTTCGGCTTGCGACAGGCCCCGCCTCACGATATTAATTGCTTGTCTTTAACATTGGGGGGAATAAATAATAATGTGAAAAGTTTATGTCTCTGTAACTTCACTGCTTAACTGGTAGATCTGAGCCCATCACTATCTCTGTCCAAATAAAACAGACATGAGGAGCGGTACCGCAGGCCCTTCCTGCTGCTGTGAGACTATACAACCAGCACTGCTCTACACACACACACACAGGACTCAACCAGCACTGCTCTACACACACACACACACACACACACACACAGGACTCAACCAGCACTGCTCTACACACACACACACACAGGACTCAACCAGCACTGCTCTACACACACACACACACAGGACTCAACCAGCACTGCTCTACACACACACACACACACACACACATACACACACACACACACACACACACAGGACTCAACCAGCACTGCTCTACACACACACACACACACACACAACAGGACTCAACCAGCACTGCTCTACACACACACACACACACACACACACATACACATACACACACACACACACATGACTCAACCAGCACTGCTCTACACACACAATCACACAGGAATCAACCACTATAAATAACTCATGGACACACTTAAAGTGCAAACTACTGTGCAATATTTATATTTGGTCTCCATATGCAACTGGTGTTATCTTTTTTATAATATCTCGTATTTACTTTGTAAATTGTATGTATACTTCTATCCACTTTAGCTGCTGAAATACCCACATTTCCCCATTGTGGGATGAGTAAAGGTATCTTATATAAAAAAAAACAACTAGTAGATCTAACTACATTCAGTACAACAGTAGCAGTACATTCAATGCAGTCACAAAGTAAGAATGCAGGAATGATACTAAATATGTTTTTGTTCCTCTGACGCACAGCAATTCCTGAGGACATGAGTGTGTGCTTGTGCCTGTGTGTGTGCGTGTGTGCCTGTGCATGTGTGCCTGTGTGTGTGCCTGTGTGTGTGTGCCTGTGTGTGTGTGTGTGCGTGTGTGCCTGTGCGTGTGTGCCTGTGTGCCTGTGCGTGTGTGTGTGTGTGCCTGTGTGTTTGTGTGTGTTAGCAGTGACCCAGTCCTGGTTCCTGCTGTGTGTCTGTCTTCTCCTGTCTGCTGACCTGGGATAACACACTCAAGGTTACACCCACCCACTGGGGGGCAGGACACTAGCCCACAGCTCTGACACACACACACACACAGACACACAGACACACACACATGCGCACACACACACGCACACTCTCTCTCCATCTCTCTCTTTCTCCCTCTACAAAATATCGCTGCAAAAAAACAACCAAAAAACTAAACGTCAAGACACAGTCCGTCAAAGCAGACCACACATGGCCATCCTAGCACTCACACACACCTCATTATGATACGAGATAGTCTAGAGACAAATGACTTACACATCCTGGCAACAAGGAACCGCTGACTTGGTTTGATGCCCTGCACCCCTCCACCCCTAAAAGTAAAACCTACCTTGTTACCAAAGCATTTAAGTAATTTTATCTCAGAAGGGTTCTACTACTTTTATTAGTTATATTATTGTTTTTATAGATTTGCTATTTTAATTATTACTTTTATCACTTGTATTATTGTTTTTATTGATTTTTTTTAAAGCACCTTGAGCTACAATTCTTGTATGAAATGTGCTATATAAATAAAGTCTTATTTACTTACTTGCTTACCACCCCAGACCCCCAGACCCTCGGACCCTTAGAGAGGCAGAGACGCTTGCTAGGTCATTGAGCGGGTGGGGTAAGGGCTCCTGAGGAGACTGTTGGGTGAAATTGGGATCTTGACTGAGAGGATACACTTCAGCCAGATATCCTTACAAACACAC
The DNA here is from genome assembly GCA_903064625.1 of Mallotus villosus. Classification (NCBI taxonomy): domain Eukaryota; kingdom Metazoa; phylum Chordata; class Actinopteri; order Osmeriformes; family Salangidae; genus Mallotus; species Mallotus villosus. The sequence continues at coordinate 246,643 of CAEFZP010000361.1, forward strand.
ACACACACACGTCTCTCACGATGAAAAAAGAAATCAATTGATATAGTACGCTGAGCCCTATGAAACCTGCAGCAGCCTCTGGTTTGTCAAACCTGCTCTGTTTGATATCATTCCCATAGAGGTTGGGGCAGGGGGAGACGGGAGGGGGGGATGGGGACTGGGAGAGATAAGCAGGGAGATTAAGGAGAGCAGTGGAGCCAGCTCCCCCCCTCCCCTCTCGCTCGCTCGCTCGCCGTCTCTCTCCCTACCTCTCCGTGAGACACCGAGGCTGAGTCACGAAGTCAGACTAGACCAGGCAAGGCTGGACCACGGAACACACACACCACACACACTCTACGTGAATACATGACCACACATACACACACAGGGCGCCCTCTGAACATAAACATGATGTTGGATCAGATTAAAACATTCAGCCGTTAACTACATAAACACTAATATATGCACACCAGTGCACCCTCCTCACCAACAACACAGCATGGGTCTCTGAAATATGTGTGTGTGTATGTTTCTGTCTAGCAGGAGGTGAACCTTGCGAGCACCTGACTTTGGATACAGAATACCAATGACAGCCAAGCCGGGTGATCAGCATACAGGTTCTCTCCCTCTCCCTCTCTCTCTCTCTGTCTCTCCTCTCTCTCCCTCTCTCTCTCTCTTGTTCTCTCACTCTGAGACTGGAGGAGAGGCAGGGATGCGCACAAACACACAAACACACCTACACACAAACACACCACACACAAACACCTACACACACAAGCTCTCCCTCTCATCAGAGGTTGTTAATGTGGCTTTGGCTCAGGGGAACAGTCTAAGGAGATTGTTTTTTAAATGTATTTTTTAAGTGGCTCGATGGTCTATTCCTGTCGTGGGGAGAGAGAAAGGAGGGGCAGGGGGGGAGAGAGGGGGGGGGAGAGGCACCTGGCCCCTGGGGGGGGGTCACTGCTCGTCCGTTTCAGGGCTCTCCCTGTCAGGCTGGCCAGGGCCTCAGAGCCAGCCTGTCACCAGACCTGGCCAGACGATGAGGATTATTTATCAGTGGATGCAGGACGGGCGATATGAATAAAGCCTCCCATCTGTGGGGAAGACAGGGTGACTCAGGAAACAAACATGGCTTCCTCACTCCCTCCTCTCCAACTCTCTCTCTCCCCCTGTCACTTTATCTCCTCTAACTAGTCTCCCTCCCTCAGGACTGTCTGTCGCTGCTACTGTGCTGGCCATTTGTCCTCTCACCCAGAGACCTTATCGGGGCTGCTTGGATGATTGACAGCTCGTTGTAGGCGTTGCACTGGGAAGAGTTTACATTAACCTTGTTTTTTGCATACACACACACACACACTGCGTGCACGCACACACACACAAACCTGATTGTGAAGAGTGTCGGCTGTCTGCTTCTAGATGGATGTAGGAACTACAGTCTGACCACGGACATTTAGCCCCTGAATGAATGCGTGCGTGCGTGAGTGGGTGTAAGGACAGCTTGTATTGGTAGCCAATTTAGTCAAGTGCAGTTAGACATTTCGCATGCATGCAACTGTAAGTCGCTCTGGATAAGAACGTCTGCTAAAAGATGTGACTGCATGCATAATGCGCCCATGTGCATTGATGCTGTAACCATATGGCTACTGCCTCCTCCTGTGTGTCTTCTGTTGGGGTTTGTGTATGAAGTGTGTTCTGAAGCTCCCTCGGGTGTGTTTGATATGACTCACAACGCCAGCCCCCTGCTGTTTCGGAGCCCAGCCAGCGCATCGCCTTTCATGTGGAACGAACCGACGTCGAGGAAGCATTCAATCCCCTCTCTGATAATGGCTGCCTAATAGATGGGTGCTGTAAGCCTGCCTGGTAAAACACAGTCGGCTGGATCTAATGTCAAGTTCATGTATTTATCCACACACACGTTCATCCAGAGCGTTAGCACGTCAGTGGAGCGACGTTTTGAATGAGGCACGCGTGAGCTGCAGCGGTTGTTCCCGGATTGATGCACGGCCCCAATGCGATACGATGATCGTATTCATTGACAGGCCCGGGTTAACTCTTGCAGGAATGCCACTATCTCAGCCCAGCATGGTGATATTCTTCACCACACAGGACAGTCTCGTGTATCAGTTGAATTGTATATTATTCAAAGTTTGTCCCCGGGCCACCACTGCACTTTGTCACATTGAACACACAATGTAGGGAAAATCCTGCCGTTCCTGCTCAATTCTGCGGAATGTTCTAAATTTTAAATTGAGCCTAAAGCCATTATTGTCGTTTTTTTACGAGCTCAGCGTTCTCATGCTGGAACGCACACGCACACACAGACTGGAGTGGGCGGGACTAAAGCACGGGTCGTAGCAGAGGGTCATCCTCGTGGCGTGGAGACGGCCCTGGGAGCTGCCAGGAGGACCCACGGCAGAGCCTGCGGCCAGCGGGAGGCTGCAGGGAGCAGCCGGGAGAGACGTGGGCAGGCGTCAGGCCTTAACGCCATGTGAAGGGTGAACATACCCCCCCCCCACACACACACACACACACACACACACACAGACCTGCAGGAGCAGCGCTGACACACAGCCAGGCAGACAGACCCTAGGCTGCATGGACCATCCTGGTGATCCTGGTGTTTCATACAGGCCTCTCCGTACCTCCCCTTCACTCTCCCTCCTCCTCTCCTCTCGCCCTCCTCCTCCCTCCCCGCGTGTACATTATGCAAGTCTCTTCCTATTTCTGCTGTGCTCCGCAACTACCATCTCCTGGCACAGGGAGCAGAGGAAGAGAGAGTGAAAGAGAGAAAGACACAATGACATACATATATATATATATATATATATGTTATAGGAGAGAGAAAGACAGAGAGTAAGAGAGAGAGAGAGAGTAAGAGAGAGAGAGAAGAGAGAGAGAGGAGTAAGGTTCAAACAGTGAACAGAGCAGGATCATCATGAATAAAGCAGTGAGCCAGTGTTTTCACTTAGATGATTCACACAGGACAAAAGCAAAACCGAAGGTAAATTATGTACGTTCATGATCTCTCTGTCTTTGCTTCACAATACACTACGCCTCTCTTCCTCTCTGCCACCCCCCTCATTCATTTTCATGACCTGAAGGTTCTCAGTTGCCGGTAACAACAATACATTGCCAAAAAACACTTCTATTCAGGAGTGAATCGGCGAAAGAGGGTCAGGTGGTGGTGGATTTGTCACCTGATTGGAGTATCTCATGCTGACATTGCGCTGGGCCTGGCGAGGGACGTAGCGGTGGATGGGGTCGATGTCGCTAGGGCTGATCAGCTCATCCACTGGACACACAGGCACACAGAGAGGTCAGGTCAGTTTAGAAACACACAGTCGTGTGACAGACAAGACGGAGAGACAGACAGTAGGGTGGTAGACAGACAGACAGGCAGGTCTGCAGAGGTAGACAGACAGACAGGCAGACAGACAGACAGTAGGGTGGTAGACAGACAGACAGTAGGGTGGTAGACAGACAGACAGACAGACAGACAGACAGACAGACAGACAGACAGACAGACAGACAGACAGACAGACAGACAGAGAGTGGGTTGGCGTGGGTTACCCAGCAGTCTGGCGATGTTGTAGAGCGCCTGGCCCCACAGGAACAGCATGCCGTCACGGCCCGAGTTGCTAGGGAAACGCTTCTGGCTCCCGTGCTTCTTCTGCTCCGCCTCCACGAAGTCAGCGGGAACGTGGTAGTACTTAGGGATCACCGCGTGGCCTGCCGTCACACACACACACACACACACACACAACACCAGGACTCTGCTGCTGGATCATGTGGAGGGATCACAGTCTAGCTCCAGCTAGATAACTACTGGACACGGCAAGTCCATACACACACATACACACTGCCAACACACACACACACACACAAAGAGAGACCACGCAGCCAACCAAGACATGAGCTGTTCCTTCTGCTCAGTGAAAGTGAACTATTACCCACAGGTACCCACTGGCCTCAGACAAAACAGGCTGAGCAGACCTGGAGAGGTTTAGGAAGCAGCCTGGAAGCACAGGCAGCTCCACACGGCTCTGGCTTCAGACAGCTGAGCTGCTCGGGACGTATCGGCGTCAGTGACACTCAGAGTGGGGATTGCTATTCTAAGAGTAATGCGACAATAACAGTTGTCACCGTTCACCTGAGGAACACGCTGTAAAGGAGCCTGATGTGACACCCTAAGTGCATTTAAGGAGGAGGTTGTCATTAAGGGGTTTGTCAGTGTGACTGTGTGCCTTTGTGTGGAGGAAGGTTTTTTTGTAGGCGTGTGGAGGTAAGGGTATAGTGTGTATTTTGGAATACACACCTGTGTGTGTGTGTGGAGGTAAGGGTAATGCAAGTATTTGTGTGCCCGGAGGTGTGTGTAAGGATGTAGGGGTTTTGTGTGTGTATGTGGAGGTAAGGGTTGTGTATGTGTGTGCGTGTGTGTTTGTATAATTAACATCCATCAGATAAGGATGAGAGGAACTAACCCTCATGACTCTGGAAGATGATTGGCTCCAGCAGATCTTGATACTCCTTCACCTGGGCTTTATTTCCTCTGAACACACCTAGAGATCAAACAAACACACACACATCAACAGCACACACACACATACACACACACACACACACACACACACACACACACACGTCAAAGGAAAGATTGTAACAGCGATCTAAAAAAAGATAAGCGATAAGGAGGTCAAAGCGTTTTAATGATGTCATTTGCTGCATTATTGATCGGGGGGGGACTCACCATCGATCATCATGTAGATGAAGAATATTGGAAACTCGCATTCAATCCCGTCAAAAAGCTGGAAGAGAAAACAAGATTCGATTTTCATAAAGTCATCTCTGCCGGAAAAAAAACCTGCCTTGACAAGTCAATTATCTGCCTGCTTGCAAGTTGATTTAGCAGTTGATCTAGCTAATGTATTTAGATCCCCAAATGTATTTTCCTTCTTGTGTCAATGGGCAAGCATTCTGTTAATATTCACTGTACATTGTCCAGTCATGTGAGGAATCACATAGTCCATATGTTATGTATAATAGGATGTCTCATCAAACTAATACATTTTATGACTGTTAAGGCTGATATTCAATTCAAGGAGTTAAACTGATGTACAGAACTCATCCAACCGGCAACTCTATTATACACTAATATAACACACACACACACACACTCTTCTGCACACACACACAAACACACACACACACACACACACACTCTTCTGCACACACACACAAACACACTTCTGAACTCCTCCAATCAGAAACCATAAATCATCAGGGTTTGAAATGAGAAAAACAACCCACACGAGGAGATGTTTCGAAAGTGAAACGTATTCAATCCAATCATTCAATTGGAAATGTTTGTCATCTAGGGAGCTCGACAAATCCAGGTGTATATGCTAATGTGTACATTAGCATATACAGCCTGTTCAGGTATTGATCATGTGATCTCAAGAGATCCTCACTCATCACACACTTGATCAGGGACGTGTCACATCCGTTAACTATTTCTATAATTCGCACGCACACACACACACACACACACAGTCACACACACACACAGAAGTATCTTCTTCAGAGGATGTTTCATCCTAACGTGGATAGATGAACACTGACTGAAAGAAGCGAGGGTTATTCTCCAACCTCAAATTGCGATACCGGAAGAATCACTCGATCTGGTTTGTCCACCAACCACCCAATGTTCCTCTAACCTGAGGCCACACGGTGTTAGTCTCTCCAAGCTGGGCGGAGAATAACGGCTCTCTCTAAACCCTCCTGAAAATGTAATTAAGATCTAGCTATCTCTGTCCCCTCATCTCTGCCGTCCATAATCTCCATGGCAATGAGAGATAAGAGAGAGATTACAGTTTAATGAAATAAAGGCAGTTAATTAGAATGGTCACACCATCTCTCCCTGAGCTGCAGTTAGGGGTTTATATGGCGGACAGTCAGGGTTATCTGACCCCCCAAATCACAGCTTTCATATCATTCAGCAGTCAGCGTCAGAATGGATCATTATTTTGATATGTTCATATGTTTCACTGTACTTCATCAAGGTTTCATACAAGTGATTGCTTCACTATCAAACCCAGTGTCGAGTAAATGCAGCTAATCGTGTACTTTATGTCTGTTAGCGCAGCCTGTCTGTGTGTGTGTGGAGGACTAGCATTGTTTATGGAGTGTGAAAGTGCACAGGCTTGGTCTGCCCCAGTGGAGATACGGCCCAAATTGTTGTTCTTGAAAAGTGGTGAGGTGGAGAGAAAGAGAGAGAGAGAGAGAAAGAGAGAGAAAGAGAGAGAGAGAAAGAAAGAGAGACAGAGAGAGACAGACCGACAGACAGAGAGAGAGAGAGAGAGAGAGAGAGACAGACAGACAGACAGAGAGATCCCAGGAGACCTATGCCTCAGCTGCCCCATAGATTGCTAAAACTGGTCATCATACGCCAGCTTGCTCTTTCTCTCTCTCCGTCTCTAACAGGTATAGAAAATAGACAAATCTGTCAAGAACTATGTTCCTAAACGGTGTAAACCCAAAATCAATACTGTCTTGTGTGGAACTGTGTCTGTCTATCGTAGCTGGGTGCAGCATGACGGATGGAGAAGAAAGAGCGTTCCTGTCTGCTGGTCCTGGATCAGGCATCTATACTAGCCTCGCAGTGCCTTACTTAAGGACTGGACACAGCTAACTGGGCGTGAATCTGTGTGTAGAAGCCTTGATGAACGTACCTTTAAAGGTTGACTATTTTGACAAAAACATGTCAGAAAGGCAGGCAGGGGGACGTTACGCAACTGCATGTGTAATACTAAGTAATGGAACACGGCTTACTGAATGTCGAAAAAGAGCAGGAATTATTCATCCTTTGAAGCTCCCTCGCCTTCATACCTCTTACTAGAGAGGAGCTCAATTTGAACTGCAGATGTAGCGCTTACATTTTCGGATGACGAATGTTTAAGTGAGCGTCTCGGCTTATCTCTCGGTGTCACCTGACGGTGCCCTCTAAAACGACCCTCTTCATCTCCCTTTCCTTCTCTACACCCAGTACCACTGCAGGCACCCTCCTTGCTCTCCGACCCCACGTCTTCGCCCCTCCCACCTCCATGTCCATCCCTCATCGAGTCCTCTCTGCCTGTGTTATTCCAGTCACCCTGTCTTTCATTCCTTCTACAGCACAGCACTCTACTTGCTCTCTGTCCATCTGTCCCTCTCTCTATCCCCATCTCTTCTCTTCTCTTTCTCTCCCCCCCCTCCTCCTCTCTCCTTGATTCTTTCCTCTCTCCATCCCCTCCCTCTGTCTCTCCCAGCTCATTCATTCTGAGGGGTCAATCTGAATGAGCGGACTAATGCTGTGGTCTGCCCTGTGTTAAGTAGCTGTACCCTGCTTCGCAGTCGCTCTCTGAATGCTTCTCTCTGAAAGTTAATAAGCCTTCGGAGGGGAGGAGATGAAGGGTGGGAGGGGGGGGGTGGAGGTCCCACAGGGCACCACCTTCTAATGCCACACTCCTCTTGATGCAAGGAGGGGGGATTAGGAGGAGGAAGGGCAACAGTTCAGGCAGAAGAACGAGGACGCGTGTCAAACTCATCCTACCCATAATCCACCTAGGTTGCCTTTCGGACCCATGGAACAATCACATCCCTTGTCTCGTCTCTAAATGCACCCGACACAGGTGAGGGAGTCTGGGGGCTACATGCCAGGTCCTGGAAGTCCTAACAGACATGTTCCGACATTTTCAGACGAAACAGGGACTACCTCTTCGCCTTGGCTCAATCAGGGTTCAAGTACCAGGTGTTTAGATGCCGTCTAATGCCCAAGCTAAGCCACTAAGCCACTGTACCGTGCCATTCAAGTGACTAGCGGGCTCATACCCGTCAGCCCAGTAAAGGAGGAGAGGACAGACACCAGGACAGGACCGGTCTGGGAGGGGAGAACAGACACCAGGACAGGACCGGTCTGGGAGGGGAGAACAGACACCAGGACAGGACCGGTCTGGGAGGGGAGAACAGACACCAGGACAGGACCGGTCTGGGAGGGGAGAACAGACACCAGGACAGGACCGGTCTGGGAGGGGAGAACAGACACCAGGACAGGACCGGTCTGGGAGGGGAGAACAGACCCCAGGACAGGACCGGTCTGGGAGGGGAGAACAGACCCCAGGACAGGACCGGTCTGGGAGGGGAGAACAGACCCCAGGACAGGACCGGTCTGGGAGGGGAGACGACCTACCTTCATCTCAGCTGGTTTGTAGTACCTCCGGTTCTTGTCCTCGTTGGAGGTGCGGTAGCCGTCGCGCAGGAAGCGCTTGAAGCCGTACTTGCCCCGCAGCTTGCGGACCACCTTGTCCAGCGTCTGGCTGTAGAGGGCGTCGTCGTCCACGGCGAAGGCCGGGTAGCTGATGCAGGGCAGGAGGGCTGCGTCTGTGTTCTGCAGGGGTCAAGGGTCAGGGATGTGGAGAGGCCGTTGGATGTGATGCTGCACACATACGGCTTTACATCGTGTCTCTGTCTGTTTGAAATGTTGTTACATAGCGGGGAAGTAGGAATTCTATGAACTTCTGGAAAGAGTGGGTACAGGAGAGGCGAAGGGAGCGAGGCAGGGGGAGTAGAGTTGATGTAGTGATTAAGAGAACCACTCACAGCTCTAATGGACACTTCACTTTTCATTCAAATGGCTGACAGCCAAATACCATATTTGACTACTGAGACTTCTACATTGTTGACAGGTGCCATGTTCCCCCCCCCCACCCTCCACCACCCTCTTCCAACCTTCCCCCATACCCACCTCTCAATACCATTAAAGTCTAGGTGTCTGAACGACACTTACACTGAATGACTCAACTCAAAACTCGTACACTATTGACAAGGAGCTATTTACCTCTTGCACTCTTTAAGTGTGTGTTGGAGAATAGGTTGGGGAGGTGTGTGTGTGTGTGTGTGTGTGGACTCACGTGGGACCTGGACTCTCGTGGGAGCAGGGAACACAGGGTCTGTCTGTTCCTGTTGTGGGCGTCCAGGTCCACAAAGATCACAGACCAGGAACAGCCCTGCAGGAGACACGCATCCTTAGAACCTTCTGGATGGACTTCCGATCGCTGCGTAAAAGCCTGGTCTGTCTGTCTGTCTGTCTGTCTGTCTGTCTGTCTGTGTGTGTCTGTCTGTCTGTCTGTCTGTCTGTCTGTCTGTCTGTCCGTGTGTCAGTGTGTCAGTGTGTCTGTGTGTCTGTGTGTCTGTGTGTCTGTGTGTGTGTGTCTGTCAGTGTGTGTCAGTGTGTGTCAATGTGTGTGTGTGTGTGTGTGTGTGTGTGTGTGTGTTTGTTTTGCTGCGGAGCCTCATGACTGGTGCCAGGGCCAGGCTGGCATTGTTGAAAGCTTCTGGCAGCGCCCAGCGTGGCATGATCCTGGCCTGTCACACGCCAGCTGTCTGTGCCATCTCCACAACCTGCCACTACAGGACGCAAAATGCAAAACCCCCATGACGTCCCCAAACACATATAGGACACACATACGCACACGCACGCACACAATCACACGCACTTATCCGCACTTACCATACCGCATACACGGGAAAACTACCATCCATCTCTATCATCCTCTGATCCTTTGATCATGTTTAAATAGTCGGACCACTCTGAAAAACAGAGATCGGAGCTCTCTAAAAGCCTGCACCCTCACACCTCCACAGATCAAACTGCTTCCACGGCAACAGTAAACAGAGAGAGACCCCGACAGCTCTTACACAACCCAAACATCAGGCCACATCCAGGCTGGTGTTCTAGGTAGCAGCCTAAAAAGCACTGCTGCTGGGTTTCTGAGCACAGTGTGGGAGGACTTCAGCCATGAAGAGTCATCCAATCACAACGACACAGGCTATTATCGGTTAGCTTGTCTCTCTATCCATCCACGACGCACTCACCATTCTCTCTCTCACGGACTCACACACACACACACACACAAACCAAGGCACTCTCTGTCACACATGCGCCCCGTCCAATTTATCTCTCGCTCTCACTCCTACACACATGCAGACACACGACTCACACACCAACGCACTTCCCTCACACACACACCAGCCCACTCTTTAACACAAACACCTAACACACATGCCCCCCGGCTAATGTTTTCTCTCTTTGCTTCTCTCCGACACACACACACACACGCACACACACACCTGTCCACTGCCCCCTCACAGAAGATATCAGTTTTCCCAAAGTCATTTGGGGAAACTGATGAGACTGGTACCGTTAGATGAACAGACCTGCGGCTTCAATCTGTCGACAAGACTAACAGGGAGGCTGATTTTAACTCTGACACCCTAAGCTCTTTCTAATGCAGGTGCCATGTATTATGGATGAATAGACCAGGTCCACATCTCAACGAGGCCTACCCACAGCTTTCGGCCTTCTGGAGGGTGGATCCACAGTCCTCCCTGTGTGTTTGTGCCCGCTGCAGTGGCTTGTGGGATGAGAGTGCTTGTGACAGCAGGGCGACCCTCACAGGGGACCTGTGAGCTCATCTGACAACCAGGCTGGATACGGCAACTACTCCAACTTGGAGGATCTTCTGGAACAGACTCAGCCATGAGGAGCCAGGCTCACGCAGTGCTGACAGGGGGGTTAAATCAAGTGCACTGGTACAGATAGAGGCCTGTCTTGGGAGGCCGAGTCTGAGGGGAAATCAGGGCTGATACAGATCATTAATAACCCGGGTGACGGTTCACAGCTCTCCCATTTCCGCTGAGAGACACAGGGCAGCCCCAGACACACACACGCTAATATGAGACACCCAAAAACGCATCAGCAACAAAACGAGTCCACAACAAGCAAGCTCCTCGTATACTGAAAGCAACTCCCCACCCCTGGCTGTGGACGTTCAACGCTTATTTGGTGAGAAACCTTCTGCAGGAGAATATACAGTAGCAAGTATTCACTGCCAGCAGAATTCTCCACGAGTCATAATAATAGCATGGATACCTACACACATGGCAGACTAGGCTTTTATCTTGTGTGGTCGTATCGTTTTGGGGAAAAGTATCTTGTCATGCAAATGAACGGGGAGAAAGCAGCGCGTTGGCGGGAGAATGAAACAGCTAAGTGGAAGTCTTCACTTCTCCAATCCATTAGTAGACGTAATGAATGTTCACTCTTGGCTTTTCATCCGCCGACAACCAAAGGAAAACAAATGAATCCTGCTAATGGTGGGTTCCAGATTGAAGCAAGACATATGTGAAATGGGATCTCCGGAAAAGTACCGGGGAGGCTAATGCAGTCACGTCCTCAGAAAACGACACGACCAAACTCAATCAAGAGACTGATGAAGGCACTCAAATATAGACCATAGCGACAACATACTGATCAAAACATCAAGTCAGCTGGATTGCAGTACCTACTGGTGCACTCTATATATTTAGCAGTCATTAAAGTAAGGATCTGCAGAAGCCATAATCATCTGAAGAATTCTGTGGTAATAGCACATGACATATTTTTATATAAATCAAGTCTCACTATGCATACTGGAGTACCGAGTACTCTTTTGTAGAAGAACTTCATAAGTGCAACACGTAAGAGTCCTTAAGCTTTTCTCCTGGGTAGGAGAGGGTTAGGGTTTTTAATCAATTCAGAAAACGTTGTTTTTCTTTATGTAATAAACGTAGTTTAGGATGGTGCAGACAGGACACAGAATGTCCTGTTAGGAAAGGTTGATATCTACCTGGTTTCCAAACAGGTTAAATCCATTGATGGCTTCCAGTGCTGCTTTGGCCATTCCCACAGAACTGAAAGAGACATACAAAAAAACAATATGAGAATGATATGATGGTCATACCCCAGGATCAGTTAGAGACACCATTTAAATAAAAACGTCAGCACGACCTGAGAAACGAGCCTGCTGAAAATGTCATTAATCCACCAACGGCTCAAAACTGTTCATATAAAAGATGATGGCATGTTACACATAACGTATAATACATTTTTAAAGCGGTAGTTTTATGACCTTGATGATTGCTGACAACACATTAATGTTGTATTTGGCCAGGTATATAAGACCTGTCGTACAGGAGCAGCTGGGAGCATCCATCACGCCTCTCCAAAATGAGAGGTTTCAGTCTGTATAATAGCTTTCTATTGAGGCCACCAGAATGCCTTTCTCACTGGGAGGGCTGTGTTCTCTGCATGCATCTATTCCATTATGTTTCTCCTACTCTTCTTGGTACTGCTGCTCCCTGTGTAGAATCATGGTCACGGAGGCAAGATAATGCTAATATCGAAACCAGTTTGAAACCAAGTGATCGACGATGACTGAAGGGGGGATTCTGAAAAGCTTCCAACCACCACAAGCTACCATTCCTGCACAAGACACAGGAATGATCTCAATCAGACTACATGGAGCTCTGTGAAGGCCTATTGATTTTCCAGAGTACGTCTGCCTGGACGTGGAACTACGAGCTGTCAGCGTCTCTGCTTGTGGGAAGATGTGGAAACAGAAAGAGAATGATGAAATGGAAACAATCCTGAGGTTGATGCGAATAGATCAAAAACGAGAAGTTGTTGTTGCAAATGTGTCTGTCTCCAGTTTCAAACGAGAAAAACAATGGTGTTCCGGAAAATTCTGTTGCATAAATGCAACACCATAAGGAAACTGAGTACTGTTTCATAATGGCAGCCATTTGACATTTCACAGGGCTTGTTTGTCCACAGTGTATCCCCGCCTACCATCTGACACCAAGCCACATTAAGTCAAAACTACCCATCAACATTATGGGGCAGGAAGTTGATGTCACATCTCTTTCCTCCATGCTAGTGTGTATACATCTGCATGTTTCTGCATTTAAATCTATACAAATATGACATGTTAAGCATGAATCCTTCCCACACAATCATTCTTTAACAGCACTCATATAATATGCATAGTATTTTTTATCATTCTTAATCAGAACACAGTATTACGAGGTCATGGTTTCTGAGCTAAGCCTGACCTCAGAAGTGCATAATATGGGGTAAATCATTGTTTTTGCTGTACAGGTGTACAACATGTTTACTCTAATTGTATCACTGATGTCGACTGCCTGGGTGGATCTCTCACATCAGGCCTGGTAACTTCAGGGAAAACAACATTTTCTTAAGATAAGGAATGGAGGAAATGGAAAATCATTATCAAGATATTGAAGAAGAAACAAACGGAACGGTCTGTACAAGTGACGAGCCCTGCACCAAACAGAACGTGTGTATGTGAGAGGGAGAGAGATGGAGAGAAGGAGAGAGAGAGAGAGAGAGAGAGAGAGAGAGAGAGAGAGAGAGAGAGAGAGATACATCATCCTAACCTGGAGTGCAGCTCTGTGCTCCCATTGTTGTACTTGCTGCCCCTCTCCCACATCCCAAAGTCAGGCATCCTGTAAGCTCGCTCCACACAAAACACCAGGTTCTGGATGAAAGACACCTAAACACACACACACACAGGGGCAGTTACAATACAGACATGGTACAGTACTAAAAGAGTTTAGCAAATCCATTTAGACAGACATATCTTGACACATAGTAATGGGCGGAGCTACTTCTGGCATGGCACTCAGGCTGCCTGTCATGTCATCAGCTGACGTCTCTCACAATCACTGCATGTGTGTTGACTGAAGGTCTAGGGCTTCAGGGGACATACATACTGTAGGCATTCACAGCCCCCGATACACATTCTCACACGTCATGCTTTGCTACGCACCTGCACATTGTGCCATTTGTGCCACAATCCACAACTCCTCCATCATGTATTCTGTACCGATACTACACAACGTGGTAATGCTCTGCAGGGAACTGTCTTTTAACCTGCTGGTCTCCAGCTATTGTCTGCATCTTTCTGTGTCCCCAGCCGTCTCTGGAGGAGGGGATCCCTCACTGGACTGCTCCTTAGTCCATCTTTCTCTCTGAGTTCATCGTTTTTGTTCCCCTTGTCTTCTTGGGGGGTTTAGTTCGATTGGTTATCGATGCTGAGCTGTGGCTCTCTGTGAAGACTTTTGACTTTGCTTCCAAAAAGCGCGATACACTCAGTTTGATTCCCTGTCCAACAGAGGATCTTTATCCAAAGCTTCCAGCCTTGTTATTGTGTGTATGTGTGCTCTGCTAGCTGCTCCAAGGCAGGGAGGTTTCCCCAGATAGAACCACTCTCGCCAAAGAGAAACCCTGCCATGTTTCCATGGCAAGAAATGCTCCAATCAATATGTGCGGGTCTTGATAGAACTTGATAAGCCCCCGCGTTAACACCGTCTCCCTCTCTCTGAACACACAAACACAAGTTCTCACATGTCAGCTTTATCGTTCCTTTAAGACAGACGTGAATAACTTCCATGGCAACCGTATTAGACGACTGCGTATGAACATGACAAGTAGAATAAAGCCAATAAAGAGTCCTCGAGAGAGACAGAATTGAGACGAGAGGGTGTATCATGTGACAGACGAGAGGGTGTATCATGTGACAGACGAAGAGAGAGAGGGCCCTAAAGCAGGTTCATGCGAGCCAGAACGTCCAGGAAGTCCAGAGCCTGCAACGACTCTGTCTCTTCTTTCCCAATGAAGAGCTTAATGTGCACACAGCTATGTAGTATCTTAATAGTATCTTAATGAATGTTACTGCCTAGCAGCGATGCAGCTCTCCATCTTCCTCTCACTGCCCCTGTCTATCTTCCCTCATGCCCACACACACATGCATGCACACATTAAGATATACACACACACACACAAACACACATTCCGGACAGAAAAAGCCTGCCTCTTTTCATTCCGTAATGTATTTCAGAGCGAAATACACTGTACATTTCTGAGGAAATGAATCACGTATTCCCTTTCAACCATCCATTTTGCAGAAAGCATTAGATTTTACACTGTAAAAACATAGAGTCGCATTTTTAAATGAATTGAACGGAGCTTGGGGCTAGTTTGAACTGAGCAATAGCACTAATTGAATCCACTTTGATTTGGCTCCTGTTTGTTTTGATGGTGATTAATACAGGAGAGGAGAGCACGCTTGCCTGTTTCCCGTTCATGCAGGATAATAGTGTTATGCAGTGCCAATAAGCACTGTTTAAACATTCAAATTAAGTCTGCAACGCAAATAGGACTGGACCCATAATAGCTACATCCCCATTTTGTTTGCCTTTGGGAGAGAGGGGGTAATGCTATTGGGGGAGGGGGGTGGAGTTCCTTTATGCAAACAAAGTGAGTGTGAACTGTAATTGCGCTGTGGCGTAATGTAATAAAACAGCTCCACGTTTGAAGATAAGCCCAACAACTCTGTATAAACAAAAGCTTTCCCGTCCAAAGGCAACAAATTTGACACACATAAAACACATCACACGCACACACACACGCAAGCTGAGCGCCCGTGAGTAAAGCTTTTAATGAACAGACTATAAAGTAAAAGTCTGAATTAATTTAGTTCAAGTGCTCCCAATAGCCTTTTTTAAAGCTGGCGGGACTAGACAACAATGTATCGCTGTGGCAGGGGCCTGATGCCTGCGTGAGGAGGGAAAGGTCACACGGTGATGCAAGCTGTGCCTACGCTGTGCCTACGCTGTGCCTACGCTGTGCCTACGCTGTGCCTACGCTGTGCCTACGCTGTGCCTACCTCGTCAGTGTTGTAGATTATCTGAAGTCCAGAGCAGATCATCTCAACCATATAGAGCAGGAACAGAGACACAGCATCAATCTGAGAGCGAGAGAGAGAGAGAGAGAGAGAGAGAGAGAGGGTGAGAGAGTGGGTGAGAGAGTGGGTGAGTGTGAGAGAGAGAGAGAGCGAGAGAGAGCGAGAGATAGAGAGAGAGAGAGCTAGAGCTATCGAGAGCTCGATCGAGAGCGATAGAGTGTGGTGAGCTATTGTGTGCGTGTTCGCCCTCTCGCGCTAGCTCGCGCGCGCGCGCGCTCGCGAGAGCGCTCGCGCGAGATGAGAGAGTTATAATTATACCAAATTATAACACAATGTAAAGAAACCTACCTGGAACATTGGAAAGAAGAAACTAAAAGCCAAAGTCGATTAGAATGTTATCTAGCCTTAGAAAGAGATTATAAACTGGCAGAATATCTCTCTACTGTCAGAGATAGAAAGCAGAGACATATCCTAACCAAATACAGGCTCAGTGACCACCAATTGGCAATTGAAACAGGACGACACAAAAAATCATGGCAACCAAAAGAAAACAGAATATGTGGTCACTGTTCGACAGGTGAGGTTGAGACGGAGATGCACTTCCTCCTACAATGTGAGACATTCATTGATATAAGAAATAGTTACTGTAACAAATTCCACTCTGTAATCTCAGATTTCAACGGTTTTAGTGACCTCTCAAAGGTAAAAATCCTCCTAGGAGAAGGAGACAGGGCATACCTTGCTGCCCAGTATGTATCAACATGCCACAACCTGAGAGACAGTGAGTGAGTGACCTTGACACCCAATGCACACACACAAAACTGACATGTGTGTGTGTATGTATATATTACGTAATCAATCTTAAGGTTATTTTCAAATGATCCTGCTTTAATCTCTCAACTGAATTTCCCATGTTTGTTTGTTATCGGATTATTTGACATAACTACTATAACATTAATAGTATACCGATGTCCATATTAATTGTATGAATACTGTTTCTGTGCTTTGGCAATATGAACATTTGTTTGTTAATGCTAATAAAGCCAATTGAATAGAATTTAATTGAGAGAGAGAGAGAGAGAGAGTGGGTCAGTGAGTAAGTGAGAGAGAGAGAGAGAGAGAGAGGGACACAGAGAGAGAGAGAGACAGAGAGAGAGAAAGAGAGAGAGAGAGAGAGAGAGAGAGAGAGAGAGTGGGTGGGTGAGTGAGGGTGAGAGAGAGAGTGGGTGGGTGAGTGAGGTAACACACACACAGACATAAACTGGTAGGGGAGAACCTATGAGAAAGTCTGAGCCCCATCCAGTATGAGGAGGACTTTGTAAATATTAACTATTGATCGGCAAGACATAACTGATGGGTTTCTATATACACTGTGAGTTTGTCAATAGCATTGATGAATTCATGAAAGCTCTTTGTACACAATTCATCATCGGTTTGCCATGAAGATAAAGGCCATGTCTAAGAGGTAGTGCAGTACAGATGGAGCCTGTAGGAGGTCTCTATGAGAGGGACTTCAGAGGATGAATGCAGAGGGTGAAGGACAGTGTGGGGCACCTGGAGATGACTGTAGTCAGCGTAGCTGTGGACCTCGTCTCCTGTGTGGACGTTGAACACGGAGTGGAGGCACTTGGAGGGGCTGGGATCCTGCTTGAACTGCTCCACCTGTGAGTGTGAGGGACAGAAGAAACAGGGAGGAAACAGGGAGGGAACAGGGAGGGAAACAGGGGGAAACAGGGAGGAGGGAAACAGGGAGGGAAACAGGGAGGGAAACAGGGAGGAGGAAACAGGGACAGGGAGGAAACAGAGAGGAGACAGGGAGGAAACAGAGAGGAGACAGAGAGGAGACAGGGAGGAGGAAACAGGAGAGGAGACAGGGAGGAAACAGGGAGGAAACAGGGAGGAAACAGAGAGGAAACAGGGGGGAAACAGGGGGAAAACAGGGGGGAAACGGAGGAATTAGGATAGGAAGTAGATAGTGGAACACAAAGTAGACAGAAAAGAGACATGAAATCAATAAACAGACACATTGAAGACAGGGAAGAGCCAGTATAAAGACAGAGGGAGACATGGGGTGGTGTAAGGAGCATGGGGTAGAGGTGTGTGTAGTTTGGAGTGTAGAATGGTAGGTATAGGTAGGTAGTGTTGAAGAGAAAGAGAGAGTAAGGGCAAAGAAAAGGTGAATCAGCCCATGAAAGATGTATATACCCCCTCAACACATAGCAGGCAGGTGTTTCATTATTAATCCTCTCCTTACAAAGGTAAGTGAAGAGAAAACTGTCATGGAGCATGGATACTCCACAGGGCTCTCGATCTCTCTCTCTGTGTCTCTTTCATGAACACGCATCCACGCACACACATACACACATTTAAAACTGCCACAGGTATCTCTGCATATTTCAGTCACACACAATGGCATGTCTTCTTGAGATATGGTGCATTAGAAAATCCTCGAGTCATAAACAGTTGGAGACCTAGTCAGGTGTACAGACTCCCACACTCAGGCCCCCTCGACCAATGGCAGGTTGAGTTTAATGTGAATCATAGGATCCTTGTTCACACACGGCAATAACTGTGTCAATGTTTGAGGCTGCACTGACCGCAATCCAATCACTGAGTACCATTCTCCTTCCGGCACATTCATTTATAACACGAGTGTTATAAAAAGGTGACCCATTTAGCATATTTCATCATTCGTGTCTCCTTTCCCTCTCGATGTCTTTTTCTTTCATCGCCTCTCCAGCTCTCTCTCCCGCTCTCTCTCCTGCTCTCTCATTCCTTCTCTTTCCACCCATCTCTCTCTTTCCCCTCTCTCTCTCCTGGCCCCCATCTTTGCGTCCATTGTTTTCTCTCTCTTTCCCCTTATCTCTCCATCTCCCGTCCGTCCCCCCCCCTCTCTCTGTAGTCATGTCACGGGGCACAACCCCCGTCCCAGATCTACTGTACACTGTGGTACCCCAAGCTGACCCAGCTGCACAATGTGTCTGCTCTGAGAGATGGACCAGACCACACCCAGTATGCACCCAGTCCAGGCACAGCGCCCACTACAGGGTTGGAGAGCCACCTCAACCTCACTCCCCAGCTCCACCAGCGCACTGGACAATCCAATCTGTGTCGGTACAAACACAAATGATAAGCGATGACACTTGAACACGTATCAGCTGAGGATCCTCACGGCTTCTGGAACGTCATGGAGGTGGCGTGGAATGACTCTCGTGCGGCGAGGCGCCGTTAAGCTCTCTCTCAGACCGTACGAGACTCGCGTCTAGGTCCGAGGGCTGTCACGAGCCCAACGGCGATGCGGCGTCTGAATCTACACAGGTTTTATAACGAGTCCCTATCGTGCCATCTGGTCTCGCTGTCGCTGGGAGCTCGAGTGTTCTGGTCTCGTTTTCAGGCTGCATCTCCGGGGTTAAGTCGAGGGAGACAGTGAGCGCTACTGTATTAGCCTCGCGGTCCCCCTCTACCTTAGGTCCATTAGAAACGCCATGTTCTCCGGGAGCGGGAGAGACAGGCCATTAATGAGCGCTGCACTGTGTAATTAACTGTATAAACGCTGCATTATAATTAAGACACGGAAAAGCTTTCCTCTAAATTAGGTCGTCAAGGTCAGGGGTAAATGAAACAGAACAATTTCAAAGGCAAACGAGATCTGCAATTAGAGGCTGCGGCGTAAAATACAAATACAGCGGCCGAAGAACACTTTTGAATGGTTCTACAATGTTGATGCTCTGGAACTACAATAGCATGAATGTCTTTTGTACGTTCTACTGTGGAAAAACCTTATTACGCTGAGCACATCAGGCTGCTCCTAAGAAACACCACACCCTAACCCTGGGGCCTTCTATGTTGTGTTCAACCTAGCCAGGTCCCTGGTATACCGGCAGATCTTCATACAAGAAGTTAGAGAGGCTAGAACCTTCTCCTGCGTGGTTTTGATTCTAGAAGCGTTCCTGTTTGTCGTTCACCTTCATCGTTCTGACTCTAGAAGTTTCCAGACTCACCTTGTCGGCTTGTCTCATGTAGCAGTAGAGGATCCCTCTCATGCACTTGATGGCCGAGTGCTCCAGCTCGTGGGTTCTGCCCATGTCGTCATCGATACGCCTGCACACACACAGCCACAGAGGGGACAGGACCAAGAGAGGTCAAAGGGTCAAAACCAGCAATGAGAATGTCTCACGTGATAACAATTCTATGGATATGACATGTATTTGACTTTTAGTGATGCATTCGTTTTTGGATCGTGCTGCTACTATTGTTCGACTCATGGCGCCTGTGGTACTGCATACCTGGATATCGACAGTGTTTGGAACACTGAGTTAAGCAGAATTGGCTTCAATGACATAAGTAGAAGCTGAATCCTTCACTAATGACCGTATTCAAACAGAGAGCATCCACAAGGACACCGCAAGTCCACTCTGATGTACCATCAAAGAGCTATTTGAAAAATGATTCAAAGGGTTCTATCATTATGGAACATGAACAGAGAGTGCATCATTTCCATGAATTAGAACAGCATTAGTATGATAGCCTCTGGACACCAGAAGATGACATGATGAGACTTTAAAAAACAACAACAACAGGATTGACAGTATGTTGTCACAAAACGTCTTTTCTAGCAATGCCTTGTGTTGCGTCCCCAGCCTGGTCCGGGCCAACTTTTCGTCTTGCTCGTTTCCTCAGGTGTTGGCTCCGGGCCCTGGTTCTCCTGCCCACAGTATCCATCCCTCCTGTGTAATAGTCACTTCTGCAGCTCATCAGCACCACAGTATTCCAACCCCGGATTTCCAGTCGCTTCATGGCTCCAACTAGACGTGTTAAAGTCGGCTCCTGACTTACCGTACGTGATCTCAGTACACCCAGAGTAATCAGGCTTTTGTCCCTGCCGGTTTCAGACCCGCGCCACCCCCTTCTCGACTATCCGTCTGCCTGCCTGCCAACCCCTGCCGCCCCCCCACGGATCTGCCTCCTACCCCTCGTCCTTCTCAAGGAATCCGTCAATCATACCTTGTGTTTCGAGTCATGCATTTGGGTCCACTAGTCAGTCGGTCACCCAATAACACTGTGGTTACCTTGGCTACAGTACCCTGGTTACCTTTCTTCGGTTGTTCCTTTCTTTCTTCCTGTCCATCCGAGCACCTCACTCATCCCACTTATCCATCCACTCACTGGGTTTAACTACCTTTCATCCATCAATCCATCTACCCATCAATACCCCCGATCATCCATCCCTGGATCATCCATCCATCCAACTCCTGCAGTACTACCCTCCAAGCCAATCGGACACCCAGTCTCTCCCCTCTCACTGGCTCTATACTCGTGGTAAGTATAAGTAAGTAATGTCCTCGGCCGAAGCTGTCCGATTGGAATCATCTTAATTAAATCCGTGTGACAATGCTAATGGGAAGGGGCCGTGACTGATGAACAGGCCCCGCTGGTCATCTCACTTGGGCTATTTTTAGTCCAGCTCTCCTCCCCTGGGAAACTGCTCTGCAAGCATGACTGTGTGGCTTCAGTGGTGGGGGAAAAAAAACACCCCTCACTTTCAAGGTCTAACAAGAAAGGGTGAGGTCCACCTTGGAAGAGTGGATCCCCAGGCAGGGCGATTTGGAGATTTTCAAGATCTCTCCTTGAACCCAGAACGCCCCCGCCCCGTGTTTAATGTAAAGGACGGAGAGATGAGAAGAGGAAAGAAGAAGTGACCTGCTTTACATTCCCAGGAAGAACGGACCTCCAGAGTGTGTCAGTGCAGGAGTAGGAAGAGAAGGAGAGACATGAGAGGGGGGGAAGTATGGAACGGTGACTGGAGTTGGACACAACCTTTCAGGGTGTGTGAAGGGTTCCATCAGTTGACATTAAGGTGTGGAACACAGTGGTTCTAAAACTGTGGGGCCCAACATTTTGAATCAGACCTTTGAGATTTTCGGAAGGAAGATTCAATTTGAATGCAGAGGGGGTTTCATTGTTTGATCATTTCCAAAGGATGACTTGACTAGAACAGTTGGAGAAGCCCAGGTGTAACGTGGTCAGTGTGTTGTTACCTGTAAGCCAGAGCGAGGGCCCAGGCGCTGGCAGCACAGTACAGAGAGTCCCGGACCTTGGCCTCCTTGCAGCTGGAGCACGTCTTGATGGGGAACAGACCAGTGGTGGGGCTCTGGAAGTTCAGGATGGTGCACTTCACTGCATGAACAACGTTGGTCGTGTTAGGGGTGGAGGGAGGGATAGATGGAGGGAGGGAAAGACAAACGTCGGCAAGTCAGTCTAAGAAAACCACAGTATGGGAGCTCCACTTGAAACCAGTGAGAGACACAAACACCTGTTTATAAAACACAACTAGGAACTAGTTCATGATTTGATATAAATGTAGACGAGTCATTACGTAATGATGAGACGTTGTCTGTCTTTTGGGATCTATTAAAACAAGGTGGATTGAAGCTTCTATTGTGCTGTCAGTTAGCTGCTCATGTTTCAGGTAAACACCAACACAAGACAATGGAATCAGATGAAGAGGTCGGATGCACAGTTGAGAGACAGGAAATCCCTCAGGCTTCAGCACAATCACCAGACCGTGAACAAGGTGACGAGCGGCACTTCGCAAATAAAAACAATACAAAGAGAAAGCCCTTTGCTCCAGCGTCAAATTAAATTGGATCATTAGGGAATGTGTTGG
Source organism: Mallotus villosus (assembly GCA_903064625.1). NCBI lineage: Eukaryota > Metazoa > Chordata > Actinopteri > Osmeriformes > Salangidae > Mallotus > Mallotus villosus. Next base: position 268,909 of record CAEFZP010000361.1, read on the forward strand.
CGAAAGTAGCAGCAATTCATTAATTATCTTGTTAACATGAATGGAACTAGGACCTCGAAGTAGCCACGGTATCATGTTCTGTTGTGACAGGGAAAATGTTTCCAAGTCACAGCCAAAACATTTGTCTTATCGTGCATTCAAAAGCGCACGCACACAAAACACGTCCGAGCACTTCTCTCCAGAGGTCTTCACATGGATGACTAATCTGTCCGAACTGACCACTTCATTTTTCATCAGCACATTATGCCAGCACCAGTGAAGGGAACGTCCATTCTGCTCCATCGTTTGTTACAGTGGGAGCTTGGGCCAACTCAGAAAGGCAAAGTCAGCAAGGTGGTGATAGAGAAGATGGGGAAACTTAAACAGAATATTAATAAACCTCTCAGAAGCCTGGCCTCTGGGATTCACTATAGCCCCTGAGGCTACTCTGAGACAGAAAGGAAAATATTAAGTTCCGACTTCTAACTAGAAAGCACTGGGCACTTTTCTTGTTTCGAATAACTGTCATTAAACAGAGCTGGTCCAAGCAATTGTTCTCCTGAAAGCATGTTTGTTCGAAAAGTAGCCTAACTCAAGTTGGTAGTCACACATCATCAAGGTTGAGAGTTGTCAATTCCGTTCTTTTCAAGGGAAACAGTTCCACAATTCAGTATTGTTATAAGGAAATAACATAACACCCTAAGGCCATGGCTATCTGTGCAGCTGAGCCAAGAAGAAGCTTGGCTGATTGAAAAAGTGAAAGATGGTATGCCTCTACTCTCCTTCACTCTAAACAAAACACATTACGGAACACACACACACACACACACACACACACCACACAACCCTCTGGATGCTAATCAAGTGATGTTAGAGTTGGTCCCTTATCATCCATCAAGCTAATGTTCCACTACATCAACAGCTAATGCCTCAGACATACACAGTCTGTTTCTCACAATGGACCATTTCTCTGCACCGACAGGGAGGGGACAAGAGGAGACAGAGAGAGGGGTGGAGGGAGGGAAAGAAGGATAGAGAGGGAGGGAGTCAAAAGAGAGAGAACGGATGATGGATAAAGAAATGTATCTGAGAGAGAGAGAGAGAGAGAGAGAGAGAGAGAAGGATAGAAAAAGAGAGAGAGAAAGAGAGAGAGAAGGATAGAAAAAGAGAGAGAGAGAGAGAGAGACAGAGAGAGAAAGAGAGAGAGAGAGAGAGAGAGATAGAGAAAGAGAGAGAGAGCCCTCTCATCAAACTTGTTTTCCCATTTCTTAATCTGTGGGAGCCAGGGGGCCTGATAGCAGCCCTGAGACTCGTCTATAATCAAGTGAGAGAAGGAGCAGAGAACGGAGGCAGTGGCGCGTGGCCGCATTACCACATAAATAAGAAACCACAGAGACACACGGGAGATCCACAAAATGAACTGCGAGGGACAGTTCCGTTCATAATATCCTCATCTCAGGAATTCTTCAGGAATCGTTTGAAGGTTCGCATGCATCACGGGAGCTATGTAATGCCCCCAATCTCTGCCCATCACTTTTCCGTAGACAGGAGTAATAGAATCACCGACATCCTGGCATTGGCCGTGTCATTTACACCTGAGGCAGAATTGTCGAGTCACTCTCTGGGTTGTGTGTCGGTGATAACAGCAGTCCATCTATTGTCCCCTGGCTCAAATGAAGCAACCGCATTTTGAGGCTGCAGCATCGAATTATGTAAGTGCATTTCCAGACTTCTATCCATTTTTAGACACTGTAAAGGGCTACACCCGCTGTTCCCTCTCTATTCCCTGCTTCCTGTGAAAAGACAATCAGTTGGAGAAACTTGTTTCAGCAGGTGGCTACAGTAATACTCACACAATGCCTCAAACTGAGGTCAATGAACTGTTCTATAGGCCGACACTAACTGAATTTCACAGTATGAGAACAACAAGTTCCTCCTCTGTCTAACTGTGGAAAATAATGCAATTTGTGCTGTATCCACGCCCCCTCCTCGCCTTCCACTGTCATCATCACAACAAACCAATGAGCTGTGACTGGGCTTGTGACTGGGCTGTCTGCCAAACATGCACTCACCTGTGGAAATAGCATCCGCCCGCCCACCGATTCACTCATATTAGCTAAGAGGAACAGAAAACCTTGAACATAATACTAGAACTATAATGTCTCCTGAAAGAGCCATCACATGTTTCCACCTGTCAACCCAACTCTAACAACCGACCCAAGTTGTTTCAAGTCGCAGTTCTTAAACTAGCAAATAATTGGATGGTAAATCATCCAAATGAAGTTAGTTTCAAAGGAGGATTTAAGTACTCATGAAGGAAATCCAGATATTGTTTTATTCACATAAGTAGAACGTTAACAGGGAACCTACCAGCATTGTAGTAGCGGTCCAATCTCTCCCAGAGAGGCTCATCCTCCCGGTGGAGCACAGACAGCTTGAGGGGCTCATAGATGGAGCCTGGGAAGGAACACAAACACAGTCACTCAACGTGCCAAGTGCACACGACACAGGTCATTCCTGTGTGTTTTGTAGGGAAACAAATGACTTAGAGCATGCCCCCTTTTACAAGCTTCCATTTCAAGTCCCACAACAAGTCATCTCACAGCAAATATCACCGCAAACCTCCAGCACCAGTTGGCCTAAATCTGAGCAGCGAGCGTTTTAGGGTATAATGGAACTATACATTTCCATTCTTTTTGGTCCTCTTCAAAGCAGAGTTCCAGGGGAAGCCCCATCTGTGGAGCCTCTCATTCAGACACATTTAACTTTGGAGCGATTTACATTTTAATGGGATTGACCTTGGGTCAATACCTCAGGTACAGAACATTTCACATTTATTGTCAAATTACCATAATTTTCATCAGGTTTTTAAGTAGTAGGGACAAAGCCAATCCCCTTTTTTAAGATGACTCAATAGTCCAATATGCAAATTACATGACTTCCTAATATATATAGAATGGAGCAATATGGAAAGACCTACACTATGTAGTTGGATGAAACTAAAATAATGAAACCTTAGAGTCAATCAAATATTGGTTTAAATTTAAGTTCTATTGAAAAGACCGTGCTTTTTGGTGATAAAAAACATGGTTTTAATTCAAACTGAATTATACTGTTTTAATAATGTTCAAGGCCAGAGCTGTATCATAATAGTTACAAACTAGCTTTCTTGGGGTCAAGACCAAGGACTGTATGTACTTCATAGTTGTCCTACATTTTCTTTCTGTGCACTTGCAATGATTGCTTAATGTTTAAACAGGAGAATTGTAAGTGACCATGAATAATATGATCATGTACATTTGAACCATGATCTTTCTCTCAAATGCCAGATCCATCGTAAATAAAATGGATGAGCTGAAGCTACAGATGGCAGCAAACTGACTCTTGCATTCTGCTGATAACAGAGACATGGCTCCACTCATCTATTCCAGATACGGCTATCGAGTCTATATTTTTTCTTTATTGTTTTTGTTTAATACTTTTCAACTGCACTGAGTCTGAGAGCTGCTACCTCAATTTCGTTGTACTTGTGCAATGAAAAATAAAGATATTTTATTCATATTCGGTTGAAAATGCTGAAATGAGTTTCAGCACTTTAATTTAACCACACTTACCATATCTGATGAGTTTCCTTGGTGATCCAGATACCTCACACAGTGAGCTGGCCATTCTCAACAGGTGATGTAAAGGGCAAGCGTCTCAGCTAAATTAGATCAGATCTATGGCAATTCACAATGCAGTTAGTACAGACTTGCACAGCCTGAATTAAATGAGAAGTTAATTGTTTGGAGGGGTTACACACAGTATCTAACATGCAACAAATTAAAACCCATTCCTCATCACAATGCAACTGGAAATTTCCTGTTTTGATAGATATGGATTACACTGAAAGCAAAATTATATTAAGATGAAAGTCACAATAGTATTCTAATGGATGTCAAGATTTACATAATTAAATACCACAGATTGTATGCAGAGGCAGATGGAATCATGAGAATTAAAGTTGAGACAGTTTTGGCCACATGTTTTAGGATGTTTGACCTAGCCTACATTCATATATGATTTAAAACGTGGCCAAGCTACAAGTTGGCCTGCAGCATCTAGATTGATAAAGCTGCACTGTATTCTGTAGACTGTCGTTATTGCCAAGAACAGCAAAAGACGAAGATAGTTCGGAGTCAATACCTAATGTCCAGGACCATGTCTTAAAATAGCGCTTTAGTACTGCAAACGAATAACTCTGACCTTTATGCTTGTGACCACCGTTGAAGTGGTTTGACAAACAAAATAGCACGGCTATATATCGTGACTTTCATTTACATAACAGCAACAACCTGCGGAACATGTAACAACGTTTCGCAGTGTCATGCATGAAAATGTGTCAAACCTGAACGTTTTGATCTGGCTTTAAATTCCAGGAGCTTCCAGCCGAGATCTGCCAAGCTTGTCATGTTTACTATGAACTGTCAGAGCGACACTGCCGTAAACCAGGAAGACCCCGTTTGCAGTGACGTCACTCCCAATACCTTTTATCGCCCTGATAAATATATTACACACATTATATTATATAAATATAAGACTTAAATTGCAGCCATTGTTAAATTCTGTCAACTATAACAAGTGGTTTTAATGAAATAATTTACATGCATCACAAAACACTCCCTGAGAAAGCTAGTGACGTCCACCTCTGCCGTAAAGTGTACTGCAGTATTTCAGTTCGTGTTGTATGAACTGAACAGCTATGAGGATGTGGACGTTTTCTATAAATGTTTTGGCATTTACATTATACATATCAGGACAACATTTTGCTAACGGTCTTCAAGATGTAACAACTGACCTATTTGGGTCGGAAAATTATGGCACTGTGGCTGCGTTTGGTGATTTTAACTCTGATAAACAAACAGACATATTCATCATCAGAGAACGTGAGTGTTGGTGCATGTCTATAGCCCATGGCAGATGCATATTTTATTACGACTTCCTTGTTAATACTGCTATATAACATCATCCTTGCCAAATAGAGGTTTGAGGTGTAGATCATTGTTAGCTTTGTTATTTACATCACATGACAAAAGACGATTAGCTTGTGCGTTTTTTAAGAAGCCTGTGTGTCTTTCAGAGTCTGAATTGGTCATTTTTTTGGCTGATTTGAAAGTGCCATACTTCAAGCCGAAAGTACATGTCAAAAAGGAAGATCTCCCAAGGTAAATTAGACTCAAGGATTAGGTATTATACTAATCCTTAATATAATATGTATAGTAATAATAATATGAGACTCTTGGGTTGTGGTTGTTTCAGGTCTGTCAGTTCACTGATATGTCATACTCTGTCTGTCCTCCAGTGATGTCATCATCACCAGTGTGGTTCCTGGTGACTATGATGGAGACTCTCAGATGGATTTGCTCCTCACCGCCCATCTTAAATCCAAAACGTCCCTCGAGACCAGGGTCTTTATCTTCTGGGGAAACAACCAGACCCTGGGTAAACAGCCTCGTTCTGGACCACTTATCGTTTTCTGGATATGGTTTGAGACAATGTCAATATAATTGTATGTTTGATTCAGATTTGTGAAGCCAGGGACTACATTAACGATCACTGCACAATCCAAGATCTTGAATAACATCGGGAACCAGTTTTGTGTCATGAGCATCAAAAGCTAAACTTGATCTTTCAAATATACATTATCTCTGTGTAGCAAATTCATCTGTTCTGGCTTTATGGTGAAATATGGATATTTGCTCCTTCTCCACAGACACACATATGCGAGTTGAACTTAACACAACATTTGTGGATCAGCCTCTTGTCATGGAGTAAGTTATACACATGTAAACAGTCCACCTGCCATATTTAATACATTACCATTTTTCTTTTTAAAATATACTCTTAAAACATCTGTTCTTCTCCAAACAAGACTTGTGTTGGTGTTACATAACTGTATGTGAATTTATAACAATACACATTTGAATAGAAGTCAGCATCAGTGTTGTTCAAGTACATGAGGCAAAGCTAAATCTATACACATGTCATTTGTTTTTAGTTTGTTTTTGTAACTACTTTAATCCACTCCAATCCAAGTGTAACTTCACAGAAAATGATCTGCACTCTGCTTTGTG